>JAXCLQ010064612.1:0-15464 GCA_035584115.1 Cedrela odorata | reverse complement strand
TAAATACAAATTGATAATTCTATCAAACTCACCCCACATCCGACATCAAGAGCAGTCCTTATTTTCCCAGATTTCAATGGCACAACTCTCTTGATCAAATCCACATAACCCTTCGCTCCTTTCGGGAAAGACGTCCCGCCGCCGGGAAAAACCAGAAGATCACCTTCTAATCTAACCCAATTCTGCGATTTCTTATACTCAGTCAGCTTTTTGGACGGCACATTCCTGAACCAAACATAGTCCTTGCTCTTTGGCCATGGAAATGGCTTCTGATAACCAGCGGGTTTTGGCACCAAACATTTTACTCTCTCTTTAGCTTCTGGGCAATGCCGTTCTCTGTAAAAGAACCGTTCTCCACTGAAGTTCTTTTCCAAAGAAGGATCTTGACATGGCAAATAGTTGGTGAAGTTCTTGGGACATGGTTTGAAGAATTGAAGATTATGCTGAGGTTTTTGAGGGAGATTGAGAGTGTGGCGTGGTTCAAAGTTTAGAGAAGGTGAAATGTGGATGTGGGTTGATAAGTTGAGTTGCAGACATTGCAATGGACGGCCATGAAAATAGAAGTGGAAAGGTTTGGAGCCGAGGAAGTAGGAGAAAGAGAGAAGAATGGCAGCAAGGAAGAGTTTAAGTAGAGGATTTTTGAAAGGATTTGTCATTTGGTGGGTGTTTTGATGGAGTTTTTGTCTTCTGCAGCTGGATAAAGCTCCAATGGTGCTGGAAGTGTGGAAGAAATTGAATTAATTAATCTCTGATAAGATTCAGAGGATAAATCTCGGGGATGATAAAAGTAAGACTAAATATCTAAAAGATATATACACTAACTGAACTGTTTGTCTCCTGCTACCTACCAGCTTTACAATTCTCCATATTTAAAAAAAAAAAATTAATTAAAAAAAAAAATTGGTCAGAGTATGTAGTAAACAAGTGAAAGGGATTTTATTATTTAAAAATTGCCACATTATCTTGTTATATTCCATAGCTACCTTAAAATCAAACTCAAAAAAATTTATTCTGAATATCTACTCTGAAAAATAAGATTATAATTTTTTTTAAAAATTTTTTCAAAAAATTGAAAAAGAAAAATTACTTTCACTATTTTGTTTACTAATTTAATATTATTGTTTAGGTTTTTTTTTTCTTTTTTTTTGTATTTATTTAAATTTATTTTCATGGGAGAGTCTCAATTTAATATTATTATTTAACTCCTACTTATTAACATAAACTTTTGAATCAAGTATTTACTTATCACAATAATTACACCATGCAAAAAGTAAGGTGGAGAAACTTTTGTGCTAAGAAACCATGAGCAAGTGTTGGAAATATTAGAGTGTAAGACAAGCCACCAAGCTAGGAAATACGTATCAAGTTCTGATTTTAATGTGACGTCCTTTAAGGATGTGCATGGTCTCCGCATGGTATCTGAATTTGTAAAATGTCTCCAGATGCAGAGCCATCTCTGGCATGTTCATTATGAACATTGATGAAATCATCATTGTTACTTATCACCATCACTGTTACTTATCTCCATTTTGAACCGCGGGTCAAGAATTGCTGCGATTACTAGAACCAAGTTAGATTTGCTCCAATGTCTGTCAATAAATCTCTGCCTCATAGAAGTCAATTTCTCTATCAGAAGATAACCGTCACTTGTTTCTCGTTCAAAGCAATTTCATATACGCATCACAAAACTTTGGGAAATACGTATTTGGAGTGGTATACTTAGAGCCAAGCTTAGCATACTGCTCATTCCCTCTTCCCAATCCCCTAACAAGTTTTCAAACTGATAATATTAAAGATAAAATAAGCAGTAAAATGTAAACATACAGCCAACGAAAAAAGTGAACATCCTTAACTAAACCAACTGCTAATCTCTTCTATAACACAACTCACTCTTGCTTTGTTGGTCTGTTGAAAAATCAATTAAAAAAATCAGGGACTCTAATTTTAATTGTTAAATGACTCTTTTTATTGAAATTACAGGAAAAGAGTAAATATGTTTATTCGGGAATTAAACATATTAATTAAAGAAAACTAATTAATTAATGTTAAGAACCAAAATGTAACCAGAAATCTTCACTAAAGAAATATGTCTAATTTAGTTATAATATTTGTTAAAAAAGTAAACTCAATAAAACTTTTCAATATCTACAAGGGCTATGACGGATTTGAGCTTGATTTCCAGGCTTTCAAGAAGCAAACTGTGGTTGTTTTGTATGTGTAGCCAAAACCCATCAGAAAGAACTCATCGGCAAGCTTGAATCTATCAAAGAAAGAAACCACCACCTAATTTCTTTATTACTTTTCTCCTAAGTTGATCTGGCATACACTCTTGTGAAATTGAAAATGTATCACACAAAAAGTAATCTATCCAATCAGTCAACGTTAGGAGATCATACACGGACTTCAGTGTGGATGATAACATGTCATTTTCACTAATTTTGGAGTAGAAACCAGGGGTGAATGCATTGCAATACCTTTCATGCCGCATCATATGTTAGTTTTTAAAATCTAGAATTATTTGGATAGTTTATTTAATGATTTTGATTGTCACATTGAGCTTGAAGGAAAGCTTTGTTCTATGATTGATATCTAAACAAGAATAGAACCAACAATCCTACCTCAACAAGAGCACACAGTTGGAATGCAATCGGCAATGTTTTACCCCAAGAGTATTAAGTTTTGTGCGTTGCAACTTATTGAAACCTTCTAATAAGGTCATGTCTGTTGTTACAAGTTCAATAAGCAACCTCGGCAGCTTTGTTGCAAAATATGCATATTTTCATCCACTTCAATAAAATTCCTGTAGGATGCGTTGTAAGGAAGAGTTGAAAGACAACAATCAATTTCCTGGCTTCCAACTGACTCTCTAACAGGCAAGATATGCCTTTGCATATGATGTGATTATGTTACTTGTTCCAAAAATTGCATAAGCAAATTGTTGTTAAACTATTATGAGTACCAGAAGAAAACTTGAGGCAGCAAAGTTTTAGGACACAAGCAGCAGAAAAAGAGGTAAAAATGCATATACTTTGAATTAAAAAGTACTTACAAATTAATTGCATGAAAAAAGCGCATAACATTGAAAATTTTCCCTTGATGCAGCAACTGTACACATATTAGAAATGGGATCAAAGCTGTTAATTTTTTAATTTTCGTATTAATAAACAGTAGAAACAGATAGAGGTTGCACCTTCCTTAGACATGAATGACAGAAAAGGACCAGAGATTTTGTAACCCCTTTGGCAAGCTTGATGACATGATTCTGCATCATGTATGTCATTCCTGTCGCTATCAGAAGAAGTTGGCAATACTAATGTGCCCATATAACATACAATCCAAGAATAAGATCTACAATACCTCACTAAGTTTAAAATGACCCCTGTGGACTTCCTGTCCATTTTTTGAGACTATTTTCTCAACCAGACAAATTTAGTTTCTCACCAATATATAACTATCAGGTGCGTAGTTTCTCACCAATATATAACTATCAGGTGCGTACATCCGCACTTGACAACCATTCTATATACAAGACTATTTATATTGTTGAAGCAGTAAAAATTTTTTTATGGACTTAGTGCATCAATAACGATTTTCTCCTTTTTACTTGATTAATTGTTTAATCTGCAGCTATAATGAAACCTATGGAGGTAAAAGCCGGTTGTATGGCAAAAACTCTCCGATACTTAAATCAAAATTTACTTTGTGATGTGAGAGAGAAAGTTAAAGGAGAAAGACTATGATAGATTGTATGTATACTCTAGGATTGTTTCATTATTATAATCATGCGTACCTGATTGTCCTTGGCCCTCATTTTATAAATTACTTTAAGTTTCTCAATTTTAGTAGAATTTTATAGAATCTAGAAATGACAATTCCGGTTATATTTTGATTTCAAGAATTGCAGACAAGCTTAAAATTGTAAACAATATCTCAAGAGGCTGCCTTAGAATATTGTTATATATCTGACATTCGTGACAAGTTTTTGCCATCTAAGCTACATCTTATAAGAGTGTTAGTCAGTAATATCTTTGTCTTAGGATTTTATGTGTCATTGAACAAGCTTCCCCATGTCTGCCAAATACTCCACGTTGGATTTTTTCGAGAACTCGCGCTGCCTCTTCAGATATGAGGCATTTGAGATAGGGGATGCTGCTAAATACTCCACGTTGGATTTCTTCGAGAACTCGCGCTACCTCTTCAGATATGAGACATTTGAGATAGAGGATGCTGTAACCTTGTTTGTATAATTCTCCATCGATAACGGTGTACTTTGTTGACTTGTTTTTTATTCTTCTGGCTTCATTCCTATCATTCAGGAGCTTTCTTTTTTGGATGTAAGATTTTATCTCCTCCATCCAACTATGATGAAAATCGATCTGTGCTACGGAAAGTCGGTGGTTGCTAGTATCAGTGCTCTTTTACTCTAGTACTTCGATCAAAATCGAGGCTGGGGTATTTCCTTTGAAGGTAGATGCCAATTTTGCTAAAATGTTAGCCTTGGAGTTTTCCGCCCTAGGGATTTACTTTATTGTGACAGTCCTTAAAGTGCTCAGGAGTTGTTTAACTTACTCTAGATAAGCTTGCATGTTGTTTTCTCAGGTTTGGAACTGCCTGTCAATTTAGCTGGTTATTAGTTGGGAGTCACAATGAATGTCCAAGCATATGATCCTTAAAGCCTTGGCTAAATTGATCACTGCAATTAGATTTTCATACTCCGCCTCTTTGTTAATGACCTTAAAATTGAATTTTAAGGAATACATTACCTCAATTCTATCTGAGCTCACAAGGACAACCCTGACTCTTCCCTCTTGTGTATTTGAAGCTCTATCAATAAAAAGGCTCCAGATCGATTCTGCCATGTTTGGAGTGGGTAGATTCCCTTGTTCTCAATCCACAGAGTCTTCTGTAATTTAATATATAAGGAGATATTCAGATATTGATCTTTCCGCCACGAAGTCGACTAAGGCTTGTCCCTTTATTGCCTTTTTAGGTTTATAGCTAATGTCATACTCACTGAGCCTAATTGACCATTTCATTAGCCAACTTGATAGGTCGGGTCAGTTTAGAATCTACCTCAGGGGTTGATTTGTCAGTACGACCACTTGATGAGCTTGGAAGTACGGTCGCAGCTTCTTTGCTGCCACTACAAGTGCTAGTGCTAGCTTCACAGGTGAGGAGTATCTTGACTCAGTGTCTAACAGTGCCTTGCTGGTGTAGTAGATGAGAAGATGGATCTTTTATGAATCCTCATTTACCAAGAGTGAGCTCACAGAATGGTCACTTATTGTCAGGGAAAGATACAACACATCTCTAATCTCAGGTCCTGTTAGGTATGGTGGCAATGCGAGGTATCATTTTAGCTTTTGGAAGTTGTTCTCGCATTTTTCAGTCCACTCGATCTTTTTCCCCTTTTTTATGATATAAAAAAAAGAGGAAGTAGCTATTAGTTGCCTTGGATAGGAACCTGCTTAATGCTAATAATCGCCTAATTAGACTTCAAAGCTCTTTAAGAGTGGATGGAGACCTGAGAACTAATATGACCTTGATCTTCTGTGGATTGGCTTCAATTCCATGTTGCTAACCATATACCTCTGGTGTAATGGCCCCAATCTTAGGATCACCCACCTCGGTTACCGGACCAACCGCTAGAGAATTGATACTCACTCTCCTAGGGATTACTCCTTAAAGTAGAGGTCATGGGTTCAAGGGGTAGGGGAGGCGAACTTCCCGATTAGGTGTAAACCCGGGGGAAGGAACAAAACTTCAATTGGGTGTGAACTTGAGGGGACAAATTCCTACTCAATGGGCTCGTGAAGGACACTAGGCTATAGCGGTCGGTTCGGTAACTGGGGCAGGTGACACTAGGGCCGAGGTCATTACACCAGAAACTTTCTAGTCTGGACCCCAAATGCACACTTCTCGGGATTCAGCTTCATATTATATTTTCTCAAGTGTAATAATGTTTCTATTAGGTGTTTGGATGGTCTCGAGCCTTTAATGACTTAGTGATCATGTCGTTGATGTAAACTTTCATGGTCGTTCCAACCAAAGGTTTAAAGACTCAATTAACCAATCTCTAAAAGGTAGGCCCGCGTTCTTTAGCCCAAAAAATATTACTTTATAGTAGTATAACCCTTGGTTGGTGATGAACCCAGTTTTTTCTTGGTTTGGCTTGTACATCCTAATCTAATTATATTATAAGAACGCATCCATGAAGTTTAATAACTTATGCCCTGCTGTCAAATCAACTAATTGATCAATCTTGGGGAGTGGAAAGCTATGTTTAGGGCTTGCTTTGTTCAGATATGTGAAATCTATATACACCCTCTATTTCTCGTTGGCTTTCTTGACTATAATCACATTTGACACACATTCTGGGTAATGTACTTTTTTTTTTTAATAAAGTTGACATTCAATAATTTTTTCACCTCGATGTGTACGGCTTCTCTTCTCTCGGTGTTGAATGGTTGCCTATTTTGTTTTACTATCATGACCGCGTAATTAGGCATACTAATAATGTATAATACAAGTTTATAAAAGTGGTACATACTACTAACACTACAAGTAGTAAAATGATACATATATATGGTGGTTGTATCATGTATATACATATTAATCAAACTTGTGCCAATATATATATGTATATATAATGTTTGTATGGCATATATGTATAATAATTAAACTAATTCATATATACATATATATATATATATATATAATGCATTGTACTATATATGTATATATACCTAAGCCTAACCCATGAATACATATATTACACCTTTCATTTAATGAGTGCAATTGTGTAACCATTTTAGCCAAACATTGAATTGAGAGAAAGAATAAAAACAAACCACTTATTCCAAGTGTATATATCTAATTGAACCTATGTTTTCTTCTTTCATTTATGGCATTTAGTATTTACGGTTTGAGATCAAAATAAACACAGTTGAGAGAAGGGAAACCAAGGGAGAGAGAGCTACGTTGAAAGGAGAAACTGAGAGAGGAAGCCAAGAAGCTTTGCATGTATGGTAAGATTAGGCTTATTGAAAAGGAAATTGTGGCCAAATTGAATTAGTTGTCTTGTTCATTCTTTTTCAATTCGGTTTCACTTCATTCTCTATCTTGACTTTGTAAATCAAGAGAGAAAGAGTGTGAAGCACAACAAAATAAGTGTGAGAGAGGACAAAATTGGCATGTGAGGAAGAAAAATTGGCTAGTTGGAAGTGAGGTTGGCCGAATTAAAGAAGCTAGCAAAGAGACCAAGAGCTACAAAGCCATGAATGCAAGAATTGGCAAATTGAAGATGAAATTATGGTCGTGATTTGGTGGAGGCAAGGGTGAGAAAGAAAATAGAAAAGGGAAGGTGAATATAGCAACCAAAGGTAAGTTAATTTGTGTTGAATTGGTGTTATGATATACATGTGTTTAGTTATGGTTGTGTGTGCAATTATGATGTATTATGTGTAATTTGTTATGGCTGAAATGATGTAATGCATAAAATAAATTAGGATAGTATGTGTTGTGTGAGAATTGTGATTGTTGCTGTGAAAATGGGCTGTGTGAAGTGATACCGTAAGCTTGAGAAGTGATAATGTGAGGTGTGTGGTGTTGCCAAAAAATTAGAACACAAACTTGCGACACTGGTAGGTCGCAGTTGTGTGTTCATGCAAGTAGTGATTTGAGTTGATAAAATGATAATATAGAAGTGTTATAAGACATGTATAGGGTAGTGCATGTGAGAGGATTGTCGCATAGGGGGTATCGCGAGCGAAATGCATTAGTGTCGGCCGCAGGGAATTTTTACGCAGAGTTCAGTAAAATGGGGATTGAGTGAGTTCCAGACCTTGGATTGAGGAAGCACAAAATTCTGCCCAAATTAGACACATAAGGGCATGACATAACCAAAAATTAGGTCAAGATGTTGAGTAAGGCAGTACCTGATTTGGTAGGAACCGAGCTACCTTGTCGACGGTTCACTGTCGGTTAAAATAAGTGGGGTGGCAAAAACCTGTTATAACTTGAGCATTCAGACTTGAAATATGAATTTGCGAGAAGTAGTAGAAACTAGACATGTAGTAGAATGTGTCTTAAGAAACTTAGGTTGAGATACTTTACCGGTGCAATGTACTGGGGGGCAGATTAATGTACAATATAATTGTGTATTTGTTTAGTTACAATAAAACAATCTAACACAGGAAATTATGTATTGTAGATCATTAGGCCGATCGCCAATTGACCCTATAGTAGGTCGGATATACTGCAGCCTAATACCAGTGAGTGGATGTTTATTTGTATATATGTATATATATATATATATGCTTGTGTGTATATGAGAATAATACTGAGAATGCATATGAAACTAATACTGAAAATGTATATGAAAATAATATTGAAAATAAATATGAAATTAATACTGAGAATGCATATGAGACTAATGTGAGAATGCATATGAAACTAATACTGAAAATGCATATGAAATTAATATTGAAAATAAATATGAAATTAATACTGAGAATGCATATGAGACTAATGCTGAGAATGCATATGAAACTAATACTGAAAATGCATATGAAATTAATATTGAAAATAAATATGAAATTAATACTGAGAATGCATATGAGACTAATGCTGAGAATGCATATGAGACTAATGCTGAGAATGTATATGAAACCAATACAGAAAAAGAATATGAAATAAACTGATTGGTATGCTTCCAAGATTAGTTGAGATGATTGCATAAAATGATCTTAATATTTTGTAATGTGATTCTAGAAAGGATGAGTGTGTTTTATGACTAAGAGTGGTCGTAAAGGAAAACGATTGGCTATTATCTATGTATAATGATGTAAATATTATGCTATGATATGAGATAAAAAGGATTGAATGCCTTGATCATGTGAAATATTGCGGGTATTGTAATTGTATATGGTATATTGGCAGTGAAAATAATAATTGGGTTGTATAAATGAAACTGATTGTAAAGTAAAATGATAACTTAAAGTGAGTTGCTATTATCTATGCATACTGAACTTGATAGGTTGTGTTGTGATATGAACTGAGAAAGCATGAATGCATTGATCTTGTATCTGTGTGTATATACTGTGGTTGTGAATTGGAAATAGAGGGACAACGATGCGTAACGCCCTTGATGATTGGATATGACTTGAAGCACTGTGGAAAACAAAACACCCTAAGGTATTAGTGATATATTCTGACTGCATGTGATATCGTGAGCCATGATATCAGAGTAAAGATACAAGGTCCTGGTGATCCCCTATTTTAGAGATGTATTTTGGAATGGTCGGGCTGGCACGGGCTGGGATATCTGAGTAAAGATATGAGCTTTAAGTGATTACCTATCTCAGAAATATATTCTGACTACCTGTGATATCGCGGGTCAAGATATCAAAGTAATGATATAGGGTCCTTGTGATCCCTTATCTCAGAGCTTCAGTATCTTGAGGGATGGCGATGCGTAGCACCCCAAGCCACTGGTGAACTTATTTAGTGTCTTAGGGGATGGCGATGCATAACATCCCAAGCCACTGATGAACTTATTTAGTGTTTGAGAGGATGGCGATGCATACACTCTTAAACATCGGTATGTTGTGAATGATGTATAATGAAATGCTATACTTGATACATTGAGAAGTATTTTTGTTCAAATGCATAAAACTGTTGCATGATTATGTAAATGATGATATGAATATGAAAATGATATAAAGAATATGTAAATGGCTACAGGGTATAAATATATATATATATATATAATAAGTGATGTTTGCGTATGTGTCATCTACTCACCGAATTCTGTTAAACTCATCCCCCACACCTTTTAGTTTTGTAGGAAATTCTTTAGTTTGGTGAATAGATATAGCGACCTAGAGATACGAGTTAGAGGAGAGGTCATCAGTTTCAGTTACCACTGTGTCGGGTCCATCTCATTTAAAAATTAGTAGTTTTATTTGATTTTGTTATGTAATATATGTTGTTGGTGTCATGAGTTACATGTATATAGACTGACAAGTGTACAATCGATATTATTTTGAGATACAGTGTAGTATCTAACATGTATATATCAGCAGTGGCGATATGACGCCCTAAGTTATGTTGATGTGATATGAATCTGTTTGAGATTGCATATATAACAGGTTGTGTAAGGTTTAGGGTGATAGGGCGGACCTATCACTTGCCGGTAACACCTCAGATTTGGGGAATGTTACATTTCCAAGCTTGTGTTGGGGGTCAATTGCAAGTCGATGGGAGATCACTTGAGGGTCAATCCCTGACATATCCTCATATGTCTATGCAAACGCATTTATATGTTGTCTCAGAATACCCTTGAGTATTACCTTTTGCTTTTCAGAAAGGTGAATGATTGTTTTTTAGAAAGTCTCTTGGTTTAAGAAGACGGGTTCAAGTTCTTCCACTAATGGTTCATTGCTTTGTTTAGTTTCTTTGTTTAGATTTTTCATTACCCATTTATGTTGCAAGTCCTTGCCATTAACTTCAAAAATTTCTTCCCAATGTCGTTTTGATAGACAGTACGAGTTTTTTAAGAAAACTACGAAGCATGATCATGCTTCTTTTTGACTTTCTTTGATGATGCCAATACTCTTTTATGCTTTAAATTTTAACTTAACGTAATTAATGATTTCCACTGTATTTGTAGTTCTAATTAAGGGTCTTCTGAGAATTATAGTGTAAGGCATTTTGAGATTGACCACTTGGAATTCAATCAATGTAGTCTTTTAGTACGACTTTTCTCCCATACCAATTAGTATATGCATGATTTACCAAAGCCATGAAGTACGATCTTGGTGGGCCTCAGTCTCAAGTCTTCGATCCCCAAGGAGTTTAGAGTCTTCTTGAAGATGATGTCAGCTGAGCTCCCTGAATCTACCAAGATTTTGCTAACCCAAGTCATTCCTATTGTCAATGTTATTACCAAGGCATCATCATGCTGGTAATGTACCCCACCTTATCTTTATCTATGAACATAATCGGTACCAAGTTGATCCTTTGCTTTTTCTCGACTCTCACTTTCATAACGTGGATATCTAAGACGGAGTTTGGCAGCGAGTATCTCAAATAATTTTTCTTTGACCTATTAGAATTTCTCGCTAATATAGCTCCGCCAGAGATTACTAGGGTCTGATCTTTATATTATGATTTTGTAAATAGTTATTTCAGATTAGTACCTTAACTTGATTCCCAAGGTCGAAATTCTCATATTTTAAGTGTCCAGCGCTCTGGTGAAATTCGCAAAACTTGTTTTTTGCTTTCTTGCTAAGCATGGTTTTTATAGGGCGAAGTTTTATTAGTATGGTTTCTCATCTTTTAATTTCTTGTAAAATTAGCGAGAAAGGCGTGTTCAAAGGAGTAAAGATTCTCTCTTCTTGGACTTGGGTGACTCTTCTTGCATCAAGTTTTCTTAGTGAATGCTGTCCTTTTGTGGGGAATTTATCCTCCTTATTACCCGTTCTATTTTGATTAGGTATCCGACCTCCCTTTCTATGGGCATCTCAGAAATTCCTTCTGTCATCTCGCTTCCTTCTCGAGTCCATCTTCTGGCTTCGTACCTCATCACAAGGTGATGTTCCAGTGTCTCCTCTTCTTTTATCTTGAGGGTGACCTGGTCTTCAATTTTGATCTCGTTCAATATATTCCTCTGAGTAATTTTGTAAGAAGGGATGGACGATTTTTATATTGCATACCATCCCCAGTCTACTTGTAGACCTCTCCTGAGGCTTTCCAATGCCAGTGAGTGATGATAAGCCCTCAATTCCATTACTTTGTCATGATTTCTCTTAACGAAGTTCCTAAGACTTTCTTCTTCCCCTTGTTTGATGAGCAGTAACAAACTAAGGGTTTTATGGCTAACTGTTACCTTTATGAACTCGTTAATGAACACTTCATATAATTGTTCAAAGTTATGGATGCAATTAGTGAACTATTTTCTTGCTTGTCCTTCTAACGTCAAAGAAAACAAGTGGCATATTTGGAATTCATTCAGCCCTAGGATTAGCATCATTTCCCTGAAAAAATTCATATATAGGGATGAATCAATTTTTCTCGTAAAGAAATTTATCTGAAGCATCTTGAACTTCTTGGAAAGAACAAGATTTAGGATTTTTTTTTGGGAAAAAGGGAATTTAGAATGCAATCCCAAATGAGGTGTTGACTCATCATCTTTCTTTTGTCCTATTTTCTTCTAGTCCTCTAACTCCACCAACTTTTTGATTATTGGGCTCCTTGGACCTCCTCTTTTGGGTTGGGCTTCGTCGAGAACATTCTCTTTCCTTTCACCGTTTTTTATCAATAAACGTTCTTATATCTTCTAGACCAGAATTATTGTTTGATCCCCTCTTGCGAATGATTGCCAAATCATATGGGAAAAATTAGGATTTTAACCCAAGTTCACTGATAAACCTAAAAACAGTATCTTCCCCTCACAAATTTCTAAATAGATAGTTGAAAACTTTTCTTTTCCCTTTCTCCGCGACTGTATATGTTTTTCTGATGATATTTTACTGGAGATCGATTTCGTGATTGTACGGAGCACTTGGAACGCTGCTTTCCACGACTTCTACTGGTATAGGTGTTTTTAGCTCGTGAGAACTAACTTGGAGCATTCTTTTCATCTTCACAACTTCCTCAGCCAACATGTAGATTTGTTTATCTTTTTCTGCATGTTATTTTTCATTGTTAGTCAGTCCTTTAACTAACCATGCAATTTCTATGACTCTTAGATTGAAGGGATTTTGATGTGGGGTTGAAGCTTTTGAATCATGATTGAGCCTCCCAAGGGTGGCAGTTGAGTATCAT
Source organism: Cedrela odorata (assembly GCA_035584115.1). Lineage (NCBI taxonomy): Eukaryota > Viridiplantae > Streptophyta > Magnoliopsida > Sapindales > Meliaceae > Cedrela > Cedrela odorata. The sequence continues at coordinate 2,636 of JAXCLQ010064612.1, read as the reverse complement.
TGTTTTGGTTGACCACCACTATCTCCTCAAAGGGATTATCATGGAGATTTTTTCTCATTGTTGTTCGGTTTCTAGTTGTATAAGTTTGCGTAGTTGCCATGATTTTCTTTTTAGCTGCAGCTGCTTTTGACTTTTAGTTCAGATTCCCACAAACGGCTCCAGATGTTGATGCAACAAAAATCATTTTGTGAACTTAATGCACCAGCAACAATCTTATCCTTCTTACTTGACTGATTATTTAACCTGCAATCACAACGAAATCTATAGGGATAAAAGCAAGTTGTTCGGTAAAAACCCTCTAATACTTTATTTAGGGTTTTACTTTGTGATGTGAGAGAGAAAGCTAAAGAAGAAAACTATGACAAATTAGTTGCCTTTGACCTCTTTTTATAGATTACTTTAAGTTTCTCAATTTTAGTAGAATTTCATAGAATCTAAAAATGACAATCCTAGTTGTATTTTGATTTCAAGAATCACGGAGATTATACATTTTAAGCGTCAATTTTTTGAATTTTACTGGATCTTGAGCCCTTCTTGTAGAACACATTTGCTAGACATATGATTCTTATTATGGAATAAGCTCTACTTGCAGAATACATCTACAAAGCTAAAGATTTTTATTATGCAATAATTCAAAAATATATTAAAAAGAGAATGAATCCTTTGTTGATACGCAATGCTAATATGTCTTTAAAGTCTTTATTTGAAACTTCTTCATCTACCCGAGATGAGTTTAAGTTGTCTTATATATTTGATACCTCGACTGTGGTGTACCCGAGACCTTCATAGGCGAGGGGGTCTCGAGATTAGATTCTAAACTCAAGAGATCTCGACTCTCACTATGCCTAAAGTCCTTGTTATTTTTTAGATAGTGTCTTTTGGATTAAATCGGACTTCAGGCCCTTCTTTCATTCTTTATAGTATCTTATTTTGGGTTCATAGCCTATTAGACTTTACTTACATCCTAAACTGCATTCTTAACATATATATATTAGAATAATATTACATTTTTTGTAACACCTACATATTATAACCTATAAATAGTAAATTTGTTTTATAAGAATTTTATCGATTAAGAATTTTGTGGGTTATTATTATAGGTCAGACTTATTTAATAATAAAGGCTCATAATAAGATTTTATTGTTTTATTTAGTATTGAGCTTTCCCAAACCAAAAGAAAAACCTTAAAATATAAATAAGTTATTTTCTTTATGAGAAGAGTTCCTCTAATAAAATATACGCTTGTTTTAATAGAGGCTAAGATTTCATATAAGAAGATTTGGAAATTGAAGGTAAGTTTTAGATATTTCTTTACTTTTGTATTAATGATGATTATTAAAAATTTAGCATACAATTGTTATTATATATGTTTCATAAAAGATGATAATTATAAGGATTTATAACCTATTTTGGGATGTTTAGGGATGAATTTCTTATAATAATGGATTAATGATTATTGTTTGGGAAGAATGAATTGAAGAAAAAGAAGTTTTGTAGAATTGATGTATGATAGTAGATCGGTCCACGAATTTTGTAAAATTATGAATCATGAATTTAGAAAAAAATTGATTTATGTGATAAAATTATACATCTACAGATTCTTGATGAATTTTTAACGTTTTCATTAAAAATTGTTAAGTTTTCAATTTTTAACGAATTTTTGAATCCGAACCCAGAATGCTGAAAACTGCTTATTTTTAAAAAATGTCTGAATGATGAAATTATTTTGGTTAACCAAATCATCTTTAAAAATTATGAAATTTTATATACCGATTTATAATTGTGTTTCTTATATCATATTAAAATTTTAGAGTCAAATTCAATGTTTTTGAATTGTTATGAATTTTTGAATGAATATGACTAGTTACAAAAATCTATTTGGCAGAATATGAAAATTCAAAAGTAGAATTTATTTAAAATAGTTATATTGAGAATTTAGTCTTAAATATTTTATTACTTTACTATCTATATATTTATATCATCTCTGCAAAAGTATATAATATTTGGATAAGTATTGTATTTTATAAAAATCAAATATTGAAGATTACTGAGTATATTTTATAACACTGTTAGGATAAATGATTAAATTTAGGATATGAAAAAATAATTTTAAGAGGATTTAGAGGTCAATATTTAATTTGACCTTATATTATGTTTCTTAAATATTAAATTATGATTTCATAAGGAAATAATGTCGTTTAAGGTGGAAGAAAAATCCTTAAATAACATAAGGTCAGATTTTGACAAATTTAAGAATATTAAGTAGTCAAATGAAATAGATGATGTAAGTGTTACAATTGAGATATAATGAGTTTGTTATACTTTTTGATAGTATGTAAAAAGCTTATGAATGTTAACTATTAATTATAGGTGCAAGTGCTTAAGTTAATTGAGTTATGATCGTCAAGAGGTAAGTATGCTGGACTTTTTAAAAGAATCACAATAAATATATGTATGTGTTTGATTTTGTTTTTAAAAACATTTTTCAATTATATGTTATTATGAAAGTATTGATATTCACATTATTATGTGTTATTGTGATTGTTCATGATTATGTGTTATTGTGATTACTTTTAAGTCACGTGCATTGGCATCAAGGCATAAACATATACATTGTGTTTTAAGAAATAATAAA
>JAXCLQ010064601.1:0-15465 GCA_035584115.1 Cedrela odorata | reverse complement strand
CGCCTGGAAATCCATTTCATGCGTCGCACTTCAGCTGCACTGCAAAACAGAGCATGCTTGAGTTTGTGTTCTGTTCACCTAGTTGTCATTTTGCTCCCTTTTATAGATCGCATTATGTTAGGTCTCTCAAACTTAGTAGAATTTTTACAGAATCTGAAAATAATAATTCTAGACGTATTCAAGTTTTAGAGATTACGGAATTTCAACTTTATAAGTATCGGTTTTTCGGATATTGTGAGATCTTAAGCTCTTCTTGCAGAATACTTCTACCATGCTAAAAATTTTTATTATGGAATGATCCGGAAAGAGATTAGGGAGGGAAATAAATCCTATATTGATATGTAACTTATTGAGAGGTCTCAGAGGCTTTTTCTTGAGATAGCCTGAAGTTGTGTCATGTGCCCGAGAGTTTTGTCATGTTGCCCCCGAGACCTTTATAACTGAGGAGGTGGTAATTGATGTGTTAAGCCTGAGACCTTTTTCTTGAGCTTGAGAGGTCTTATCCCTCACTATACCCGAGGTTCTTGTTATCTTTAGGCTAGTGCCTCATGGGCTCAAACTAGGCTTTAATAGCTTTCATTCTTTACAAGACTTCATTTTGGATTTTGTACCACCAATTCAGAGGTCCAAGGTCTATTGGACTTTACATATACCTCGTACTTCTTTCCGAACAAATAATTTTTATTAACACTATTTATATAATCATTTCGACACCTAACCACCCAACATAAAATATGACTATAAAACTTTTAATCATAAAAATTTTGTATTATTTGTAAGGAGGATTAGCAAAGGCTAAAGGGTGGAGGGCAGATCGCTGTTTGCCTTTAAACAAGTGAATGCAAATAGTAAGACATTAAATAAATGAGAAAGAAATAAGCACTCTACTAATGATATCACATTGATGACTTGATTATATTTATATATATTTTTTATACTTAATATTATTCTTAATGTCAAGTTAACATAACATGTTTTTAATCTTGTTTGAGAATCAAGAATTACTATATAAACTTGTTTAAATTGAACTCTTAACAAATCTGTGTAAAAGTGTCTTGAAAGATCAAACAGGATTGATACATAGGGATAACGGATCGATACCAATAAAGCTAAATCGATCTTGAGCTGAAACAAATCAATATATAGAGTAGAGTAGATCGATGCATGTCTTGTTTAAAGAGTTGCAAATTATTTAGAAGACAAACCAAATCGATACATGGAATAGAGCAGATCGATACATGTCTTGTCCAGAGAGTTGTAAATTATTTACAAGGCAGATCAGATCGATACATGTCTTGTCTAGAGAGTTACAAAATATTTACAAGGTAGACCAGATCGATACCTGAAGTAAAGCGAATCGATACAAGCATATTCCAGAAAGTTGAAAATTATTTACGAAGTGAACCAGATCGGTACGCAAAGGCAGATAGATCGATACTCGGGACTCAGATTGTACTATTCACATAAAGAGATCGATACTTCTTTTGAAATTAAAGCTCAACAGTAATTTCTGCAGCATTTATGGCAAATATTAAATGCGCCCAATCAAGTCGTTGAACTCAAGTTGCTTCACAAAAAGGAAGAATATAAATAGAAGCTACACAGTAAAGCAAGTAACAACGTACATTGCAATCAAAATCAAAAGATATTCTTGAAGAGCACTTTCAAATGTGAATAGTTAAACTTTCTTTCTCTACTGTAAAACCTTCAAATCCTGTGTAAGAGATCGATTTCTTGTAAGAGCATATTTATATATCTACTTTAGTGTGAGAGCAAAAATTAATATATATTTGTGATATTGTATTGGTCATATCTTCACCCGTGTTAAAGAATATTGTTGTGGGTTTTCCTTTTCATCTATGAGAAAGGAAGTGTAAGGTTTCCCTTCACCTCAAAATGAGTGTACAGGGTTTCACTTGACCCGTGAAAAACAAGGAGATAGTAGAACATCGGTGGTAGTAATCTATATCCGAGAGAGTGGACATAGGCCAAGCTTTGTCGAACTACTATAAACTATGTTTGTCTATTTCACACTATTACTATTTTATTTATTGTACTGCATTACATACATTTTTAACTTCTAAAGTTTTAAAAACCCAATTCACCCCTTCCTAGGTGTTGCCAACTAGGCCAACAAGTAGTATCAAAGCTTAACTCAGTAAAATAAGATTAACAACCTTGAGAAGTAGATCAAAAATAGTATCTAGCAGTAATCTTACATAAGTAGTTAAAGGGCAATCCACAAACAGACCTCCATTTTTCAATGGAACTGATTATGCTTATTGAAAAAAGAGGATGCAAATCTTCTTGACAACTCTAGATTTTGAAATCCTAAATATTATAGAATATCGGTATTTTCCACTCACAATAGAGGATGTATTAATTAGAGAAAAGAAATTAAAACCAAAGAGAGAATAAACACCTAAGGAAAGAAATAGATTCACTCTAAATGGTAAAGCCATGAATATACTCTATTGTGCTCTAGATAGAGCTGAATTTAACAGAATTTCAAGATGTGAAATTACAAAATTAATTTAGGATATGCTTGAGGTAACACATGAGAGCACTAGTAGAGTCAAAGACTTAAAAATAAGTATGTTAGTTCATGAATATGAATTGTTTAAAATAAAATCACATGAAAGCTTCAAAGACATGTTTACTCGCTTTACTAACATTACTAACGTGCTTAAGGCTCTTGGTAGATCTTATTCAAATGCAGATATTGTTACAAAAATCTTGTGAAGGCTACCTAGAAGCTGGGAAGCCAAAGTGACAGCGATTACAAAGGATTTAAGAACTTTGCCACTTGATGAGCTTTTTAGATCACTAATTATATACCAATTGGAAGGCAAGAGAAACATAGCTTTAAAGATTACTAAAAGGGAAGATGAAGAAAATGAAAGTGAAGAAGAATCTACAGAGGATGAATTCCTTCTCATGGCCAAGAAATTCAAGAAGTATTTCAACAATGGAAGAAATTACAAAAGGAGAGACTAACCAAGGAAGGACAAATTCAAGAAAAACAATGAAAAGGAGAAAGAAAAAGAAAAAGAAAGAGAAATCGTCTGCTATAAATGCAAGAAACCAAGACATACAAGACCTGAATGTCCACTAAGGAATGATAAGAAGGACAAGAAAAAGAAAAAAGCAATGAAGGTGACATGAGATAACTCATCAAGTGAAGATAGCATCTCATCATCAGAAAATAAAAGAGCAAATTTTTGCCTCATGGGAAAGCAAGAGGATCAGGTAACTTCCCTTGATCATAATTCTTCTTACTATGACACATATACAAGTAGTGATAATGATGACCTACTAGAAAATGACTTGTGTGCTTTATATGAATAAATTAGGGTTGAATTTTAGAAATTGTATGTTAAGTATAAAGAATTAAAGAAAATAAACTCTTTAAGGTTAAAAGAAAATGATTCATTAAAATTAATAGTAAACTTGAGTATAAAAATGACTCTAGCATGATTAAGGAATGTGATACATTAAAAGACGAAAATAAAATCTTGAAAGATGAAATAACCTCTCTTAAAAGCTTGTTAGCTAAATTCACACAAGGAAAGGAAATATTGAACAAATTATTAGGTAGTCAAAGGCTAGTATTTGACAAAGCCGGACTTTGATATAAACAGGGAATCAAACAAAAGGCCTATGCAAATTATTTTGTGAAAGCTAAACAACAAGTAACATCATCTATCACTTGTCATTATTGCAATAGGAAAGGTCATTATAGCAACACATGTTTACATAAGAAAAACAAGTATAATGGACCTAAAATGATGTGGGTACCTAAGGGAACATAATTTAAAGAGATTATGAATACTAAAATGGCTAATACTTTCAAGGGTAGAACTAATACTTATGGACCCAAAGTCACTTGGGTACCAAAATATACTTGTCTATTTTGTAGGTATCGCATGTAAAAAGTAATAAGTACAAAAAGAAATGGTTTCTTGATAACGGTTGCTCGAGCACATAAAAGGAAACAAGAAGCTATTTCTCTATCTAAAGAAAGAAGAATGAAAAGATGTGATCTTTGGAAATAATAGTCGAGGCAAGGTGAAAGGTATTGATACCATTGACATCAACTCAATCTTAATTAAAGATGTCTTGTATGTTAAAGGTCTTAAGTATAATTTGATTAGCATTAGTCAATTGTGTGATCATGGATATAAAATCATATTTCTTATGAATGGTTGTGAAGTATTAGATAAATATGAAAATAAATTATTCTATGCACGTAAAAACAATGATGTATATGTCATAAAACTAGAAAAATTGAATGAAATGAATGATATATGCTTGCAAGCTCGTTGTGATAACTCTTAGATGTGACATAAAAGGTTAGAACATTGTAGTACGGATCTTTTACGAAAACTTGCTAAAAAGGATTATTTGGAGATATCCCTTGTCTAAAATTCACAAAGGACAAAGTGTGCGGTCCTTGCCAATTAGGAAAAAAAGTTAAAACTTCTTTCAAATCCAAAAACTTAGTTTCCATAACTAGACCATTAGAGCTTTTACATATGAATCTCTTTGGACCAAATAGGGTAGCATCGTTAGAAGGAGAACTATATGCATATGTAATTATAGATGATTATTCAAGACTCACATGGGTATTCTTTTTGGCAAACAAAAGCAATAAATTTTAAAAATTTAATAAATTATTAAAACAAGTTGAAAATAAAATAGGCTTCAAAATTGTAAAGATTATGAGTGAACAATGTGGAGAATTTGTAAACAAAGAATTTGAAAATCTTTGCTATGAGAATGGATATTCTCACAATTTTTCTGCACTGAGAACCTCACAACAAAATGAAGTTGTCGAAAGAAATAATAGAACTCTTTAAGAAATAGGTAGAACAATGATAAGTGAATATAACCTACCCGAATACTTTTAGGCTAAAGTTATTAACACTGCATATCACATAACTAATAGGGTTTTAATTAGAAAAATATTAAACAAAACTCTACACAAGCTAATCTTTCAAAGAAAACCTAAGATTAAGTACTTTAGAATAATTGGATGTAATTGTTATATTCTTAATACCAAGGATAACCTAGGAAAATTTGAGCCAAAATCCGATCTAGGAATATTTCTAGGCTATTCATCCAAAAGCAGAGCCTATAGAGTTTTCAATAAGAAAACTCAAGTAGTGGAAAAAAGTGTGCACATAACTTTTAATGAATACGATTTCCGATTTGAGTAAATTAATTGCTAAAGAAAAAGAGAAAGTATTAGAGGTAATTAAAAACTTGGAAAAGAAACTTAGAAAACTTGAACCTAAATGATGATTCTTAGAAAAAACAAAATGAAATTATAGAAGAAGAACAAGTTTCCAAGGAGTTCACAAAAGTATGGAAATATACTTATAGTCATCCAAAAGAATTAAAAATAGGCGATCATTCACAAGGAGTCAAAACAAGAAGAAGTGCAAGAAAAATTGATGAAAATCTAGATGAAGTTCAAAACCCAGATTTTGTCTCTCAAATTGAACCAAAACAAGTTGAAGAAGCCTTAAGTGATGAAAATTGGTTAATGGCTATGCAAGAAGAATTAAATCAATTTCAAAAAAATGAAGTTTAGACCTTAGTACTTAGACCTCATGATTATCCAATTATAGGTACCAAATAGGTATTTAGAAACAAACTTAATGAAAATGGGAATATCTCTCAAAACAAGGTTAAACTAGTGGCATAGTCAAGAAGAGGGAATATATTATGATGAGACATATGTTATATGCTCTCATAGCAAGATTAGAAGCTATTTGAGTGCTTTTAGCGTTTTCATACTACAAAAACTTCAAACTCTTTCAAATGAATATAAAAAGTACTTTTTTAAATAATGTTATAAATGAAGAATTCTATGTAAAGCAACCTCTTAGTTTTGAGAAATATAAATTTTCAAATCATGTCTTTAAACTCACTAAAGTATTTTATGGTTTAAAACAAGCACTTGGAGCTTGGTATGAAGGACTCAATGAATTTTTACTATAACATAAATTTGTGAGGGGGAAGTGTTGATACTACATTTTTTATTAAAACCAAAGATGATAATATTTTATTGGTACAAATTTATGTTGATAATATCATTTTTGGAAGTACAAATGAGTTATTGTGTACTGAATTTTCAAACTTTATGAAAGGCAAATTTGAAATGAGCATGATGGGAAAGTTAAATTTTTTCTTAGGACTTCAAATCAAACAAACAAGTGATGGAATTTACATATCCCAATCAAAATATATCAAAGAACAACTAAGAAAATTTGATATGGTAAAGGGAAAACCCATTCAAACTTCTATAAGCACTTCCACTGCATTAGACAATGATGAAATAGGAAGGATGAAATAGGAAAGAGTGTAAATCAAAAGTTATATAGAAGTATAATAGGATCATTACTTTATTCGATCGCCTTTAAACCCGATATTCTCTATGGGAGTGTGTGTGTATGCTAGATTTCAATCCAATCTAAAAAAGTCACATCTTGTAGCGATAAAAGAAGGTGATTTTAGTTTGAAAGGATATTCAGACGTTGACTATGGAGGATGTAAAGTAGATAGAAAAAGTGCAAGTGGTACTTATTACTTCTTAGGAAATGTATTAGTATTTTGGTTTAGAAAGAAACAAAACATAGTTGCACTTTCTACTACCTAAGCCGAATACATATCCATAGGTAGTTGTTGTACACAATTCTTGTGGATTAAACATAAATTGCAAGATTATGGACTTGATCTAAGTAAAATTCTGATTCTATGTGATAATACAAGTGTCATAAGCCTTACCAAGAATCCTATTCATCACTCTAGGACCAAGCACATAGAAATTCATCACCATTTCATTAAAGACCATGTTAATAAAGGAGATGCTTGTCTAGAGTATGTAAACACAAATTTTCAATTAGCTGACATTTTCACAAAACTACTTGATAGGGATTGTTTTGTGTAATTAGGAATGAACTAAGAATGATGAAAATTATTTGAATGTTGTTTCAGCCTATTTGTATGCGTGTGAAATTAGCAGAATTTAGTTTCTAGAACGAATTGGATCGATACATCTATCACAGAGTATCGATACCATTGTAACAGATCGATATGCCATTGAAATCGTATCGATACACTTATATGTCACTGCTTAATATCGATACACTCCTTAACTTATTGACATTGGCATTCATTTCCAGTGTGTATCGATATCCTTCCTTTCAGATCGATACCTTGAATCTAATCAATAAATAAATACGTGTATTTTGAAAATTTCAAAAGACTAGTCATTAACTGCCAAAATTAAATGCACATTAAAAGCCAGTCTTAAATTTGAATCTGTTCTTATTCTCATCCAAATGTATCGATATGCTCAACCCTACGTATTGATATTCATACCTAAAAATTAAAACCTATCGAAACCTCTTCAAGATAAATCAATATATCATTCAAATGTAAGAAAAAATCGATACACTCTTCAAATGTATCGATACTTTTATGCGATTACAAGGCTAAAATTTGCTCAAATCCAAACATATCAATACTTTTCTCTAAATCAAAAACTTAGAGCTTTCTCTCTCTACAAACCCTAACTTATTGAAATCCAAAGTTCTGTTATTCAATCTTTAAATCTTTTTGTCAAAGACTAACTACACAATGCCTAAGACCAAGAATCCTGAAGTAAGACACAAAAAGAGACCTAGGGCAACTAATTCTTCTCTACCCAATCTTGATTTCCAGAACCGTGAAGTAGAAGATCGGTACTTCTTCTTCTTTCTGAATTGAAAAGTTGCTCCTAGACATGTCTTGGACTTCAATCTTCTAGTCTCCATCCAATTTCGATATCTCAAAATCTTTGAAGAGTTCGAATTGATTGAATACCTAAATCTTCGAGGAAAATGCTTTGATAACTTGGTCAAAATTTTCTATTCAAATGTGGATGCCAAGGACCCTTACTCAGGCTGACTTCGAATGACTGAGTTTACAAGTAACATTCGTGGCCACTCGCTCAAGTCAATACTGGTGTCCTGTCCCGCATCACTCATGTACCAGAATGGGGCATTTCATATCCAGCAAGCATTATTTCAACCTCTTGAAACATGCAAGGTAATCTTCAACTATCCAAAGCTAGCCATCTTCATTATGGATATATGGTCTCAACAATTATTCAGAAGAGCCCATCATGGATCCACACTAAGACCAATACATCAAGCCTTATACAAGCACTTAAACAATCGTGAGCAACAAATGACGCAGGAACAACCACAAGATGAGGCTGCACCAGAAAATGAGCTACCTATATCTCTACTTGCACAAAAAGCAACCCCATCCATTCCCACTTCAGTTTCAACGACGTTCAACTATCAATCCGTTCACTCCTCTGCCATATTATCTCTCCTGGAAAATATGCAAGCTCAGCTGACCCACATAGAAGAGAAAGTTGAGACGACCATGTCCAACTTTGATGAGCGCCTCACTGACATCGAAAGCATGGTCACCACTCAAATGCACAAGATTGAAGAGCACCTAGCTTAGGGCAGCGACAGCATAGTCTAGCTTGGGAGACTTAGATTGGAATTTTATAGTGAAACCCATAGGTTCATGCGCAACTTAGCTAAAGCAGCTACTCTAACACCTGCACCAGCTCCTGCTCCTACTTATTGTAGACCTACTGCCTTCGCATCTCGATCTCGACCTCCTCCTCCCGCATCTCAACCTATCTTTACCCTTGTAGACCTAGAAGTTGATAGTGACAGCCCAGACCCTTTTGGAACTCTTTGAAACATTGTTTCTCATTGTATGAATTGTTTGTGGGGAATGAAATTTGCCTTTGAATGTTAATGATATGGGTTTTAATTCCATTTCTCTTTACTTATGTGTATGTATCTATATGCCATCAATTTGTCATCCTTCTTTGATTGCTAACAAAAAGGAGGAGAAAATATACACAATGATATACATATTTAAAAACATGTTTAAGCATGCAACCAATCTTAAGGGATAAAGGGGAAAAAAATAAAAATCTATAAAATTTTAACTTTGAACATTACATTAAGAGGGAGAAACATTAAGAGGAAGAAAAAAAGCCAATTAACCAAATTTTTGTCTTCATCAAAAAATGAGGAGATTGATGATATTACATTAATGATTTGATTATATTTATGTGTTTTCAATGATGATCTAATATTATTCTTAATGTCAAGTTAACATAACATGATATTAATCTTGTTTGAAAATCAAGAATCATTATATAAACTTGCTTAAATCGAACTCTTAACAAATTTGTGTAAAAGTGTCTTAAAAGATCACACAGGATCGATACATAGAGTAGAATAGATTGATTCATGTCTTTTCCAGAGAGTTGTAAAATATTTATAAAGCAGACTGGATCAATACTTGAAGTAAAGTAGATCGATACAAGCACATTCCAAAAAGTTAAAAATTATTTACGAAGTAAACTAGATCGATACGCAAAGGCAGATGGATTAATACTCGAGACTCAGATCATACTATTCACATAAAAATATCTATACATGAAAAAAGGGATCGATACTTCTTTTGAAATTAAAGCTCAACGGTAATTTTTGCAGCATTTATGGCAGACAGTAAATACGCCAAATCAAGCCATTGGACTCAAGTTGCTTCACAAAAAGAAAGAATATAAATAGGCGCTACACAGTAAAGTAAGTAACAACGTATATTGCAATTAAAATCAAAAAATATTCTTGAAGAGCACTTTCAGACGTGAATAGTTAAACTTTCTCTCTCTACTGTAAAACCTTCAAATCTTGTTTAAGAGATTGATTTCTTGTGAGAATATACTGATATATCTACTCTAGTATGAGAGTAAAAATCAATATACATTTGTGATATTGTATTGGATATATCTTCACCCGTATTAAAGAAGATTGTTGTGGGTTTTCTTTTTCACCAAAGAGAAAAAAAGTGTAAGGTTCCCCTTCACCTCAAAATGAGTGTAAAAGGTTTCACTTGACCCGTGGAAAACAAAGAGATAGTAAAACCTCAGTGGTAGTGATTTGTATCCGAGAGAGTGACGTAGGCCAAGCTTTGCCAAACTACTATAAACTGTGTTTGTCTTTCTCACTCTACTATTGTTTTATTTATTATATTGCATTGCATACATTTTTAACTTCTAAAGTTTTAAAAACCCAATTCACCCCCCTCTTAGCCTAGTTGGCAACATCTACATCCTACAATGAATTACTGACAAGTGGCAATTAAAATAATCAAAGTTTTCATACGGTGTCAACATATTCTACCAATATTAAAATATTATTTTGAATGGCATAATAGATTACATAACATTACCAAAGACAGACTTGACGATTTTTGTCAAAATTATATATATATATATATATATATTATGACAACTAAAATTACTACTTACTCTCTTATAATTTCAAAAAGTACCAATTACTCTTTATCATTGTATATTTTATCTCGTGTTTTGGAATCCCTTAAATTATTGTGTCATGTCATCTAATCTCACTATATTAAAAAATGATGACAAGTTCAACAATGTATTTTTATTCCATTTTTACTATTAATCAACAATAATAAATCACTAAACCACAAATACCATAAAAGTTACAAATAATTCATTAAGAACAATTATAATTGTGGTTTAGTAGTTCTATGCCCTTACTACCAGTCGTGATTTTACAATTTTCATTTCTTAGACTCGAATCCATGTTATGGCCTTGTTGGGAATTAAATAGCTATTCAATACACGATGTTAACAGAAATGAGATAGCAGCCCAGTTAGCGAAAATAAAGCCAAGTGATAACAAAAACTTGGAATAATTCTAATACAAATAGATGTCCTTAAAGACTAGAACTTTCCTTGTAAACCATGACATTATTCTAACAAAAACTGCAGTAAACTCCTTCATTCCCTTTCTTAAATTAAATGTTGTGAAGCAATTAGTTTATACCATAAATTTCATATACGCCCAGCAGCTTTCGAAGCTTCTGAAAAAATTTAAGCTTCAATGGTTTGGTTATTATGTCTGCCACTTGATCCTAACTCCCACAATGAACTAATTCAATTATACCCTTCTTAGTAAGATTCCTTAAGAAATGAAACCTCACATCAATATGCTTGCTGCGACCATGGATAACTGGATTTTTAGACAGTTTGATGGTTGAACTGTTGTCACACATTACATTAGTATAGCCTCCATCAAAATGTCCCGGCTCCTTAACAAGCACATACTGCAGCTGCCACAAACTCAGCTTTTGTGGATGATAAAGTTACAATAGGCTGCTTTTTTGAACACCATGAAACAACACTTGAACTCATTAAAAACACATGACCAGATGTACTCTTTCTATTTTCCATGTCTCCAGTATAGTCGCTATCCGTAAACACCAATAACTCACCATCTCCTCCTTTTTTATAATGAATTCTATAGTTCACAGTCCCTTTTAAGTATCGAAGTGCTCTCTTAGTTACCTATAGATGAATCTCTATTGGTTTGGCCATATATTTACTTATGAGATAAGTAACAAATATCATGTCAGGTCTCATGGCAATGAGATACATTAAACTACCAACTAGCTGCTTGTAGTACGTTTCATCAACAGAATCTCCATTTTCATCTCTGTTTATTTTGAAACTTGGAACTATTGAACTTCCCATCGAATTACTTTCCATCATATCAAACCTTCTCAAAACCTCCAATGCATATTTCCTTTGGCATATATAAATACCATCAGACTTTTGTAGCACCTCAATCCCAAGAAAAAATTCTCATCTTCCCCAAGTCAGACATATCAAACTCTTAACATAAAGCTTTTAAATTCAAACATCATAACTTCATCATTACTAGCAAAAATTAAATCATTGACATAAACACTTACAATGATAATTTTCCCTTCTTTGCTTCTCTTTATGAATAATGTCTGCTCATTATCGCACCTCTAAAACCCTTCACTAATGAAATATGCTTCAATTTGACTAAACCAAGCTCAAGGAGCCTGTTTTAATCCATACAAGACTTTGTGTAATTTGTAAACTAGATGCTCATTATCCCTTTTTTTCATACCCTCTTGGCTGCTCCACATAAACATCTTTACTCAACACACTATGGAGAAAAGCTGACTTGACATCCAGCTGAAATATTGTCCAATTTTTCTGTGTAGTTAGAGCAATAATCATCCTTACTGTATCCATCCTTGCTACTGGTGCAAAAACTTCAATATAGTCCACTCCATACTTTTGAGAGTACCCTTTAGCAACCAAACGAGCCTTTTACTTATCAATCTTTCCATGCTCATTGTATTTGAGTTTGTAAACTCACTTCACTCCTATTTTTTTAACCCCAATTGGTAGCTCAATGAGTGTCCATGTTTGGTTCTTTTTGATGGATTTAATTTCATTGTTCATGGCCAATCTCTAATTTGCACTCTTCACAACTTCCTCAAAAAACAATGGATCAGTTGACTCCACTAATGTCATATGAACTTCATCCTCAAATAAACCTTTACCACTAACATAATCACCCATCCACATAGGAGGTTGCCTTTCAAGAGATTGCCTCAACTTCCTCACTCTCTCTTCACCCTCACTAGAACCATCTTCCTCTCTTACCTTTCTGTTAGTATTTTCTCTATTCCTATTTTCACTCACCCCATTCTAAGTCTACTACTATTTATTCTTCATAACTCACATCCCAATTCCATTGTTTTTCTTCTTTAAAAATTACATCTCTACTCATAACAATTCTCTTAGCAATAAGATCGAATGGCTTGTAACCTTTTGATTCCTCACTAACTCTCAATAACACACAGGTAATGCTTCTATTATCAACTTTAGTCTTATTTTCTTCTGGACCATAAATGTGTGCTATGCAACCAAAGACCTAAAAATGATCTACTGAGGGTTTCACTCCACTCCAAGCCTCTTCTGGTGTAACATCCTTGACTGCCAATGCAGAACACCTGTTTAAAACATAAATAATCTAGTTCACTGCCTCTGGCCAAAAAGTCTTAGGAATTTTCTTGTTAGATAACATGTAATGAACCACATTCATCACAATTCTATTTTTTCTTTTAACTACACCTTTTTATTGCAGAGTATAAGTGGTGGTCAGTTGCCTCTTAATCCCACTTTGTTTGCAAAAATCATTAAACTCATAAGAATTGAATTCTCCTGCTCTATCAGTGCAAAAACACTTAACAAATAACCCTGTTTCTTTTTCAACCATAATCTTAAAGCATTTAAAATAATTTAAAGCCTCTGACTTCTCTACTAGGAAATACACTCATGCTTTTCTGCTATAATCATCAATGAATAACAAAATGTATCTCTTGTTGCTATTACATGTAGGAGTGATTAGACTACAAATATCTGCATGAATAAGTTCCAATTTTTGAGTTGCTCTCCAAGTACTCTTCTTTGGAATAGGGTTATAGTGTTACTTTCTGTTGATGTAATCAGTGCATGTCATACTTGATGTAGAGAGTTAAAGAAATCCAAGTATCATATTCTTGTACAGCATGGTTCTCAAACCCTTGTAACTTAAATGCTCATACCTCCAATGCCAAAGATGAAACAAGTTTTGAGTTCTTGTGTAAAGCACTAATCAGATTATATTTGAGAGGGAGCTTAAGACTAACGCAGTAAGATAAACATCCGATTGGTACTCATGTTGGTTTGAATTATCAAACCCTTCTCTGGATGAAATATCTTGCACATCCCTTCCTTAATCAAAATAGCCAAGACTCTTTCTTACAACAGCCCTATACTCAAGAGATTATTTTTCAACTCTTGAATATAGTATACCTCAGCAACAATATGATTGACTCAATCGCCGCACATGTGATTAGAACACCCTGAATTAAGGAACCATGCATCTTCTCTTCTAGCCTTATACAACTCTACATACAACATCAGTAGCATTTCTTCTTCCTTATCAAGCTCTGTATAATTTGATTCTTTGTTCCCAGAAGGACATTCATACTGAAAATGTCCAAGTTAATGGCATCTGTAACTCTCTATAGTTGCCTTATTGAAATCTGCTCGATCTCTTCCTCTTCCTCTTCCTTTATAGGTACCACGACCACGACCTCTTCCTCTTTCAGATGTCACTTTCAAAGCTTATTCCTCACCATTACATCTCTGAAACTTTTGTTCATACACTATTAATAAGCTTTGTAAATCAACAGTAAGGGCATCAATGTCCTTTGACTCCTCAATATAACATACAACATAGTTGAACTTCTCAATTAAAGAGCATAAAATTTTCTCCACCACTTTAACATCTTGCATATCTTTTCCATAATTCACATCTTGTTGGCCACTATCATGACCCTAGAGAAGTACTCTGTCACTCCTTTACCGAAGCACATCTCAAGAGTTTCAAATTCTTTGTGGAGAGCTTGAAGATGAGACCTCTTAACCTTGGCATTTCTTTCAAATTTTTTCTTCATGACGTCCTATATATCTTTAGCAGTATCCTTCTTGAGAATGGTGTCAAGAACGATCCGGTCGATCGTCTGGAAAATATAGTTTTTTGCTTTCAAGACCTTCAGCTTCATCTCATCATTTTTCTTTCACTGTGCATCTGTCTGCACCGAGTCAATTGCTAGCTCAATATAGCCAGGGTCCACCAGCCCCCAAAATTCCTTAAATCGTAGAAAATTTTCCATCAATATACTCCAATGGTCATAATAACCATCAAAGCGAGGAATAGTTGGCTGTATAAAACTCCCTTCTGTAGTCATCTTCTGTGCTTCTACAAGAACTTCAAAGACTGCTACTTTGATTGATCAAGCCTAGTGAGGGCTCTGATACCAGATTGTTGCAAACTTTGATATAAATGAAGCTATGAACAAGAACACAACAAGCTAGATTGAATGACTCAATTTTATCAATAATAACTTTAGCTTAAATAGCTATTCAATACACAATCTTAACATAAATGAGACAGCAGCCCACTTAGTGGAAATAAAGCCAAGTGATAATAGAAACTTAGAATAATTCAAATACAAGTAGATGTCCCTAAAGACTAGTATTTTCCTTGTAAACCAGGACTTTATTCTAACGAAAACTGCAGTAAACTCCTTCAGGCCCAATCAAGTACACTTTTATAAAAATCAACTGTAATTTTATTTTTTGTTATATTTTTTCCCCAAAATTTTCATTCTTTTGACATGAATCCGTGTTAAGGCTAAACCGAGTATACTTTTCTGAAGCATCTAAAATTTTGATTCTTTTGACCTAAATCGAAGATTCAGGCTTGTTGTGCAAAATTGCAAGTGTACGAGTCGAACAAGTAATAAAATGATGAGATAAATATCGTCCCACGAGGATTGTTGTTAATTAATTTCCAAGACTTGGCATAACCCAGATTTTATTTGGCTAACAAAATTCGATGGATGGACAATTAAAAGTAAATTTAAATGCAAATAAAATAAATGTGATTAAATTAATAGGCTAAAAACTCTAGG
>JAXCLQ010064590.1:0-11244 GCA_035584115.1 Cedrela odorata | reverse complement strand
ATATATATATATATATATATATCTAAGGCACTTTATGCCTAAATTTCGGCTTTACTATACTTGCTTAACACATCAAAAATTTTGTCTTTAATTTTGAAATTGAATATAGTTATGTTATGTTCAAATTTTATGAGTTCTACATGCATGGGGTGTCTACAACCATGAGTACTATACACCACACTAGAAATACCAAGGCAAAGATTTGAAACTAGTAACGTCAAATTTGAAACCAAATAAACAGTACTTAAAACCGAGTGCAAGGAACTTGAAACGTTTAGTGTAAAATTTAAAACAAAGTGCCCTCAATAATGCACAAGGTGTCTACAGACCATAAGTATTGTATACTACACTTAAAACACCAAAGTAAAGATTTAAAATCAATAACGCCAAACTTGAAAACTGAATAAATAGTATATGAAACTTGAAACATCCAATGTAAGACTTTAAACAAGGTACCCTCAATAATGCATGAGGTGAGTATTATATACGACACTTGAAATACTAAAGTAAAGACTCGAAACTAATAATGTCAAACTTGAAACTAATGAATAGTATGTAAAACTGAGAGCATGGAACTTGAAATAATTGGGACAAAAATTTAAACAACAATAAAATGAACTTGAAACGAGGAAGACACAACTTGAAAGTATAACTTAAAATTGAAACAATTACAGTATTATTAATTAATATTTATTAATATTTATTATTAAATAATTTTTTAATTTTTACATTAATTTAATGCTTGTCCCCCGTTGTTTTAATTATCTTAAGTGATAGTCAAACTAACGGGGGAGCATTTATTAAAGTGGATGTATTTTACATTCGCTCGCTGTAACATAAAAAAATATCATATATAATAATAATAGTAATAACAATAATAAAACTGCAATAAATGTATCAGAAGTGGTGACATTTTTGCGGGAAAGCGGGCACCTTTGCTTTTATGGGTGTCGTGGTATTGCATAAGAAACAATCTAATGGCCAGAGTACAATGCCGTATTATGTAGTAATTGTACTGTAACATGACTATTATTTATTATTTTATTAATTAATCATATATTTATTGTTTTTCATCTAAATATTCAGTTTTTTATTTTTTTTTTAAATTTAAATTATTTTTTTTCTATTGATTAATTAATTCAACAAATTATATTAATTCATTAAGACTTTAATTACGGACAACCACTTATGATAATGGATAATTTTCTTTAATTAGTTATAATATTTAACTTAATTTAATTTATTTTTACTTTTTACTTTAAATTTATTTTAAATAGGCGATATGTTAGAGACTATTACTAAACTATGGAAGCGAATCATCATGTAATGTTTTAATTAATAAGATATGGCACAAACAAAGCGGTGTTGCCATAAATTGTGCCCATTAGAATATGGATGTGTGCAACATGACGCCACGCATTCAGTCAAATTGAATATTAATAAGTTTTCAATTAATTAAATTACTGTTTAAAAATAAACTATAATATTAATTTTTAATAAATGTTATTAGTTAGTATTTCAATTTTACTGATTTTATTTTCATTCAATTTTATTTTTTTGGTTTGAATTTATTTCTGTTATGAAAGGACCTGTGAGAGACTTAATCTTCTTGTAATTTTTCTTAAAATTTTAATTAACTGCATATAAATAAATTGGCCCAACTAGAATATGGTTTGAAATCGTGCATGCAACATAAATTCTTGACGTTAATATTTAATACCTCATATTTTCATTTAGTTAGATTGATTCATCAAGTCTTTGATTATCGAGAATCTTGCGATAATTGGTAATTTTTCTTTTGAGTATTACTATTACGAAAGCCAGGGACTTGTGACAGAATATTACTATGGTGGAATATGAATAAGATACTGATATTAATTTTAAATTCTAATTCTTCAGTTAATGATACAAGGGATAAACAAACTGATGTTGCTATTTTTTTTTAATACATTTGATTTATACGAGGCCTTGAACGTTTGTGTTAAAGAAATGATGGAGGGACATAGTAATAACAAAAAAAAAAAAATTATTTTTCATAAAAAATTCACTAATGAATGAATTATCTCTAGTACATTCAAAGTTATAAATTTTAATTTATTTATTTAATTAATTAAATCATCACACTGTAAGGCAAGCAAAGAAAGACACAATTTTAGTGTAGTTCAGATTTATGAATCCTACATCCATGAATGACCACGTCTAGAGAAAATAATTCGTAAAAATTCAAATAATATAAGCATCAATAGACTTTTAGAAACTAAAGACTTTTTTTTTTTTTTTTAATTGTCGTTGTGTTAAATCTTCTAGGTGGGCTTTTTTAGTGAGATCGATAGTTTTGATATCGTTGAATCTTTTTAAACTAGCACAACTTCTTCTCCCGAAGAAAATCATGTTCTTCTTCCAAAGAATATTATCAAAAAGTTTTCAAAACACTTAAGAGATTATACTCAATAAGCTTAACAAAATATGAATCACATATCAATAATTCACACTAAAATATTTTTCAATTAAAGTATAAATGAATACAAGAATAATTTAAATTTTTTAAAAAAGAAATAAGGAAGTCAAAAATCATGATCAAGGCTCTCTAAAAGAGTGTTCAAGGCACTTCTTCAAAATGAGAACAATACATATTTACAGTAAAATCTTTCTATAGTAATACTCTATATAGTTATAACTTTCATGTAGTCAGAATAAACTTCAATCCCAATTTAGGCCAATTATAAATAAGAATAAACTTCACATTGTAATAAGTTATAAATTTTCTAAATCTCATCTTAAGGAACTTACATTTACATAATAATAATTATTTGTATATTGTGAAAAAATTATGCTATGTTACATTAAAAAAAGGAAAATATGAATAAAATATATTTTTTTAAAATTGTTTGGGACAATAGTTTATTCTTTAGAGTTGTTAACACATCTTTGAAGTTACGGGTACATAATAACTCGTCAGCATGAATACCTTTTTGTTAAAACTAAAATATTTCTAACTTTTCAAGTATGTTTAAAGTTTCTTGACATATAACTTTTTGTCCAATTTCAGCAATGATTTCTTCTTCAGTTAAAGCATGCACGATTTGTTACTCATTTAGATAATTGAGAAAGACATTAATATTCATCTGATTAGTGTAGTGAAGTTGACGAATTTTATCACTCAATTATGTAATGACTAGGATTATCCTCATCCACTTTATTTGTAACCTATAATTCATCGATATATCATGGGTCCTAATTTTGTTGAAAGAGAGTTATCTACCTACATTTGATAAAATAAGTTAGTTTCATTCATATTATAAATGTCCTTCTAAACTCATTTGTCTAATTCTTCTATTATTGGTGGCAA
Organism: Cedrela odorata; assembly: GCA_035584115.1. Classification (NCBI taxonomy): domain Eukaryota; kingdom Viridiplantae; phylum Streptophyta; class Magnoliopsida; order Sapindales; family Meliaceae; genus Cedrela; species Cedrela odorata. Next base: position 7,895 of record JAXCLQ010064590.1, on the reverse strand, counting down.
ACTAATTTCACACGATGTGGAAACCAACCAAACAACATTTATGTAACACCTCTATATCTAGAGATGTTACTGGTAGGTAATGAAATCCCATCACCCTAATCCTCTCAATTTTTGTTAAACCCTATTTTTTTAGCATAAGGGTAAAGTAATCATTTGTATGACATTTATTTCACATATGCATGGAAATGGTCAGTTGACACAGTATTAAGCCTTAAGTGAATTTAAATTGAGCTAAATAATATGAAAGAAATGAATTTAATGTTATGATTTGAAATTTTGCATAAGTTGAATTTAGGTATGTTGTCCTACATTGAAGTATTCAGCAATCTCGCTAGTCAGTTAGCAAATGAAATCAAGGGGCATCGCCCTTGCTGAGTTTGGGGGGCGGAGCCCCCAGGGAAAATATTTTTTATTTTAAGTTTTTGTGAGAAAATGGATAATTAGACAAAAAATATTGATGCTTGAGGCTAAATGTATCGATATATGAAGAATGCAGATTGACACCCACTGAACGGATCGATACTTATGGGAAAAGTATTGATACCATACAAAACAAAGAATTCAAAAATAATTACAAGATAGACCAAATCGATACCTTCATCAAAGGTATCAATGCATGGTCAGATAGAGAGTTCGAAATTAATTACAACTTGAACTAGATCGATACCTTTATCAAAGGTATCAATACATGACAAAACAGAGAGTTGAAAAATATTTACATGTTGAAATTGAAAAGAAGGGATCGATATAAAAAAGCAAGTGTATCGATACTCGAGATCAATGGAAATTCCAGAATTAAATTCTTAAGAAACGGATCGATACTCAACCCAAAGGTATCGATACCCAACCTAAAAGTATCGATATCTAGTCTAAAAGTATCGATACATAATGCTAATCTGGGTAAAATTTGACTGGTAAATTGGTTTTTTTGCCCATTATTATAAATACTTGAGAGAGGGATTCAACCCCAAAGTGTTCCTCATTCGTTCATTTCCCTCTCTCTTTTTAAAACATCTCTCTCTTTCTTTTCCTCTCTAATTTCCTCATACATTTCAACAAATCCCTTAGCATTCTTTCAAATTTAGTTGCTAAGTGATTGCCCATCCTTCCTTCATCACTTTGGTATCGATATTGGACCGAAAAACAATAAAGAAGAAAACTAGGGTTCAAAGATAAATTAGGGCTTTTGCATTCAAACAACAATGTAAGGTTCCTACGAACTCCTACAAGCTAAAGGTAAGCTTATTAACTCATGTTAAGCTTGATTTTAAGATTTAATAACAAGTTGAAATCTTAGGTTTTACTGTTCATGCGAGATTTATTCAGATTTTGTATAGGAAATGAAGATTTATGTTAATTTGGGGATAATTGAAAGTATATGATAAGATAGACCAGAGTGTTTACACTAAACCAGGAACAGGCTCAAGCTAATCCAGAAGTGATCATAGGTATGCTGTTAATATTTGGTCAGCCTGCATACATTTTTAGTGACCTTGAATCTAATAGATCATTCATAATCACATTATTTGCATAGCATATTGATCGAGAGTTGAAAGGTTGTGAGGCATTCTTGGCATATGTAGTGGATATATCAGTCTAGGAGAAACAGTTAGAGCATACAATTATTGTAAATGAGTTTTTAGATGTATTTCTAGATAAGTTACTTAGAATATCTCCTGAACGAGAGTTTGACTTTTGCATAGATCTTATGCCTGGAACTAATCCAATCTCTATGCCTCTATATCATATTGCGCCAGTAGAGCTTAAGAAGCTTAAGGTTCAATTGCAAGAGTTGATTGATAAGGGTTTCATTAAACCTAGTCTTTCTCCTTAGGGAGAACTTGTATTGTTTGTAAAGAAAAATGACGGTACTTTGAGGTTGTGCATCGATTATCATTAGTTGAATAAAGTAACCATTAAGAATAAGTACCTATTTCCTCGTATTGATGATTTATTTGATCAGTTGCAAGGAGCGACTGTATGTTCTAAGATCGACTTGAGATTTGGATACTATCAGTTAAGGATTTGGGAGAATGATATGCATAAGACCATATTCAGAACAAGATACAGGCATTATGAGTTCTTAGTAATGCCATTTAGGTTGATTAATGCTCCAGCAGCATTTATGGATCTCATGAATTGTGTCTTCCATCCTTACTTGGATAAGTTCACGATTGTCTTCATTGATGATATACTGGTGTACTCTAAGAATAAGAAAGAGCATGCTTAACACCTTAGAATTATGTTACAGACTTTGAGAGAAAAAAGGTTGTATGCGAAATTCTCTAAGTGCAGTTTTGGCTTAGAGAAGTGGTATTATTAGGACAAGTGGTATTGGGTGCGGGAGTTTTTGTGGATCCATAAAAAGTTAAAGTTGTAGTACAATGGGAAAGACCAAAGAATTTCATAGAAATTTGAAGTTTTCTGGGTTTGGCTGGATACTATAGGAGGTTTATATAAGTATTTTCTTTGTTAACTGCTCCACTAACTAGATTGACGAGAAAGGGAATCCAGTTTGAATGGGATGAGCAATGTGAGGAAAGTTTTCAAACATTAAAGGACCGACTTACATCTGCCCCAGTTCTAACTCTTTCTACATTAGGGTATGGATATGTGGTATATAGCGATGCATCTAAGCAAGGATTGGGCTGTATATTGATGTAGAATGGGAAGGTAATTGCTTATACTTCTCGTCATCTTAAGCAACATGAAGTAAATTACCCTACTCAGGACTTAGAACTTATAGCATTGGTTTTTGCATTGAAGATTTAGAGACACTACTTGTATGAGGAGGAGTGTCAAGTTTTTACTGATCATAAGAGTTTGAAGTATCTCCTTACACAACAAGAGTTGAATTTGAGACAGAAGAGGTGGCTCAAGTTAATCAAGGATTATAACTTGATTATCAAGTACCACTCAGAGAAAGCAAACGTAGTAGTAGATACTTTAAGTAGGAAATCTTCTATTACATTAGCTTTTGTCCGGACAGCATATGTGCCTTTGTTGGTAGAATTAAAAGCTTTGAAGGTAGCCTTGAGTTGCGATGAGATTGGAGCCTTGGTAGCTAATTTTGTGGTGAGACCTACATTGGTGGATTAAATTAGAGAAAGACAAATTCAAAATGGTATTTAGCTAAGAGATTTCAAGATGTACTTGACGAAAAGGAGAGTGATTTCTTCCTTACGTTAGATGGTACATTAACTCTTAAAGGCAAAGTTTGCATGCCTAATGTAGATGACTTCAGAAAGGCCATTATGGAAGAGGCACATTGTTCAGCTTTTACTATGCATCTTGGTAGTATGAAGATGTATCGAACCATCAAAGTTAGTTATTAGTGTTCAGTAGATCAAGGCAAAACATTAAAAACCAACAAAAACATTGCAACCCTTACCTATACCAAAATGGAAATAGGAACACATTACCATGGATTTTATGGTTGGTTTGCCTCGTACTCAGGCAGGGTATAACACTATATGGGTTATAGTAGATCGTTTGACTAAGTCAGCACACTTTTGCCAATTCGTATAAAGTATTCTTTGGATAAATTGGCAAGACTTTACATAATAGAGATCGTGAGATTACATGAAGTATCCATCACCATAGTGTCAAATAAAGATCCTCGCTTTACATCTCGATTCTAGCCAAAGTTTCAAAAAGCTATGGGTACTACTTTGCACTTCAGTTCTGCATTTTATTCTCAAACTGATGGTCAGTCGGAGAGGAACTTTAAAAGATGTGTTGCGAGCTTGTGTTATGGAATTTCAAGGTAGCTAGGACATGCACCTATCTTTGATTGAATTCGCATATAATAACAGTTATCAAGCTAGCATTGGCATGGCTTCATATGAAGCTTTATATAGTAGAAAGTGCAGAACATGAATATGTTAGGATGAAGTGGGTGAGAGAAAACTTCAAAAGGTTGAACTGATCGAGATAACTTCAGAGAAGGTGAAGGTTATCCGGGATAGATTGAGAACGGCCCAAGATAGGTAGAAGTTATATAAAAGCCATCGAAGAAGAATGCTTGAATTTGAGATAAGTGATATGGTGTTTTTTGAAAATATCTCCCTGGAAAAGGGTGATTCTATTTAGAAATCGAGGGAAGCTCCATCCTCGATATATTGGACCTTTCACAATCATTGAGAGAATTGGTCCAAAAGCTTATAAACTAGAATGGCCTCTAGAGTTAGCAATGATTCATAACGCATTCCATGTTTCAATGTTAAAGAAATATATACTAGATCCTTCACTTATTATAAAAACACCTCCAATAGAGTTAAGGGATGATCTGAATTATGAAAGTTATCCCATGTGGATAATTAATCGACAAGAATAAGTTTTGAGAAGTAAAACCATTCCTATGGTGAAAGTCGTGTGGCAGAATGCAAACGTTATGGACATGACTTGGGAGCTTGAACACTCCATGCAGCAGCAGTATCTGCATCTTTTTTAGTACAGGTATGTGAAATTTTGGGGACAAAATTTTTCTAAGGAGAGTAGAATTGTTAAACCCTATTTTTTTAGCATAAGGGTAAAATAGTTATTTGTATGACATTTATTTTACACATATATGAAAATGGTTAGATGATACAGTATCGAGGCTTAAGTGAATTTAAATTAAGTTAAATGATATGAATGAAATGAATTTAATGTTATGATTTGGAATTTTTCATAAGTTGGATTTCGGTATGTTGGCCTACGTTGAAGCATTCTGCAATTTTGTTAGCCGGTTAGCTAGCAGGGTCAAAGGGCAACACTTTCGCCAGGTCCAAAGGGCGGAGCCCTAGGAAATTTTTTTTTCATTTTAAGCTTTTGTGAGAAAATGGATAATTGGACAGAAAATATCGATACCTAAGGCCAAGGGTATCGATATATCAAGGGTATCGATATATGAATAATGCAGATCGACACCCACTAAATAAATCAATACTTATGGGAGAAATATCGATACCTTACGAAACAGAGAGTTCAAAAATAATTACGAAATAAACCAGATCGATACATTTATCAAAGGTATTGATACATGGTTAGACAAAGAGTTTGAAATTAATTATAAGTTGAACTATATCGATACCTTTATTAAAGGTATCGATACATGGCAAAACAGAAGTTTGGAAAGGTATCGATCCATTGAAAAGAAAGGATCAATATAAAGGCAAATGTATCGATACTCGAGATCGATGAAAATTCTAGAATCAAATTCTTAAGGAACGGATCAATACTCAACCCAAAGGTATCGATACTTTGTCTAAAAATATCGATACATCATGCTAATCTGGGCGAAATTTGACGGGCAAATTGGTCTTTTTGTCCACTATTATAAATACTCGAGAGGAGGATTCAACCCCAAAATATTCCTCATTCGTTCATTTCCCTCTCTCTTTTTAAAACATCTCTCTCTTTCTTTTCATCTCTAATTTCCTCATACATTTCAGCAAATCCCTTAGCATTCTTTCAAATTTGTTTGCTAAGTGATTACCCATCCTTCCTTCATCACTTTGGTATCGATATTGGACCGAAAAACAATAAAGAAGAAAACTAGGGTTCAAAGATAAATTAGGGCTTTTGCATTCAAACAACAATGTAAGGTTCCTACGAACTCCTACAAGCTAAAGGTAAGCTTATTAACTCATGTTAAGCTTGATTTTAAGATTTGATAACAAGTTGAAATCTTAGGTTTCACTGTTTATGCAAGCTTTATTCAATTTTCGTATAAGAGAAGGAGATTTGTGTTGATTTGGGGATAATTGAAAGTATATGATAATTATATACATGCTAGATATTGTTTTGGAATGAGTAATTTGTTTTAAACGAAAATGTAAAATAGAAATAGTTATCGCCATGAGATTTCATTATTGAAAATCAGTTAAATGGTATCGGGTAATAAGCCTCGTGGTGTGATATGTGTCAACTAAGAGAATTAAGTCATGTTTTCCACGAGCATTGCATTTAATGCATATACGTTAACTTAATTGGAATCGTGAAATTCACTATATATATATATATGCATGTGTGGTATCAGGTTTTGAGAACTCGAGAGAAGGGCCAGGGGGTTACGAGATCAGTAGTAGGAGTGGTTACCTTTCCTCTTGTTGTGACTAAATTTATACATACACATTATGTAAATAAAATGCATGTGATATTATATGTATGCTTGTGTGTGAGACAAGTGTTTTGAAATGTTGAAAATGAAACTTGAAATGAATGTTTTACATGTGTTTTATTTAGATATTGAGATGTTTGATTATTTGGTCTGCTGTTATAAATACTTTGATTATACATGCTGAAATTGTTGAGAAGGTCTGATTTGTTTAAATGTTTTATAATCATTGTTGAAATGATTTGATTTGAAATATACATGTATATTACTGATGAGGTCGGTAAGGCCAGTTATTGTTTATTAACCAGTGGGCCATGTTATCGACTGTATATATAGGGAGAAAGCCTATGGGTGGACCTGTTGAGAGGTCGCATAGGTGAATGGAGCCGCAGTGGGGCTGATATAAGGGGGAGAGGCCATGACAAACCCATTGTATGCCGTGCACGTATATGCGATTTTAGAAACCCTATAGAAAGCCTTGGTGGCTTGATAGGGATTTCGTGAATTTGATGGATTACAAGGACAGTCGCTCATGTCACCAAGCGACTACTTGGGGCCAACATTAGTGAGACGAGCTAATTTTATAAATGCATGCTTTACAAGAAAATAAATGATTTTACAAAACATGAGAAATGGTTTTCTATTTAATAAATCTTTATTGCATATTCCGATTGATTGTTTTAAAACTGTCGCAAACTAATGAAATGTTTTGTGATCATTGATTTAAATGACATGTAACTGTACATATATATTTTTTAGTACATTGTTACATAAATTCCAATATTTGTATTTGTAAATGCCTATGCATGTATGTATATCGGTATGTATGTGTTTACTCACTAAGTGTAGTTGTATATTCACCCCTCACAATTTCAAATTTTAAGTTAAGTGCGTTAGTCCTAGCCGGTCTAGTGGTGGCGATAGAAAGCTTAAGAGCTCATGGTAAGTCTTCTATCTTGACTCACTTCTATAAGTCAGAGTCCATTGGATATGTGTTTTTATTTGGATTTGTGATTTTTGGGAAAAAATATAAAGTATTGTATCATAACTAAATGTTATATAAGAAATTATTATTTTGTTCAACCCATATGATAAATGATTTTCTATATTGATATTTTATTTTCTAAACATGTTGTGGATGAATTAATCATGGAGATCAATTCTTTGAAAATACTTTCATAGATGAGAAATATATTTTAAAATTGTTTTCAGGAGTATAAGATGTACTGGTTAGCCTTACGAGCTTTCTTTATACGTTCTGAGCATTAAATGATGTATCAAGAGGGTTTGTAGCAATTGTCACAGGTGAACCCCAAGGTTGGGACGTGACAATTTTCACACCATTCAGTCACTATAACAACATGTAATCATACTCAATATTTACATTTTTCATACACTAAACAACTAAATCACAGCCAAATAAATAACCATGCATTGTTTTTATTATTCCATAACCACAAATTCCAACAATACACAATTTCATAAACAATCTATACATAACACAATCTATAATCCAAAATCATGAACAAACATATATATACTTACCATCCTTGCTGCTGGAAAACAAGATTCTTCTTCTCTTCCTTTCCTTCTTTTCTTTCTCTTTCTCCTTTTTTTCTTCTTTCCTCATTTTCCTTCTCATTCTCTTCCCTTATCTTTTCTTTCTTCTTTTTCTCTTCTTATAGTTTTCTTCTTCCTTCTCATTCTTTCTAGCCTTTTCTAAATGAAAAAGATGATAACAAAATAAAAGAAATAAGGTGTTTAAATTTAAGAATGTGGGCTTACACTTGGGCTT
>JAXCLQ010064579.1:2323-13671 GCA_035584115.1 Cedrela odorata | reverse complement strand
CACTATTTCCAGCTGCTTCCTCTTCGCTCTTGTGCCTATATATTCTCTTCCACCTTCTCTCTTGACAAATAATTAATTCTCCATTCTCTCTAAATTTAGAAAATTAGAAAAAAAAAAAAAAAAAAACCTTTAACCTGTATATGTCTCGTAGACCCGTCGTTCCTCATTCTTCCTCCATAGCCTTTCGCCTCCATTCCCATCTCTTGGTTTCTATTGAGATGAACTCCAATTCCAATTGACAATTAGTTGCAAATTTCAGTAACCCATTTCGTCATCGTTTCTCTTTCTTTCCTTGATTCTTTGTCATTTTCGAGATTAAAATTTCTGTTACAAAAAATGGGTGTGAAAGGATTTGTTGAAGGCGGCATAGCTTCTATCATTGCCGGATGTTCTACCCACCCGCTTGACCTGATCAAGGTCCGCATGCAACTCCAAGGCGAAACCCAAGCGCCGGCTCCGGCGGCTCCTTCCCTTCGTCCTGCTCTTGCCTTTCAAACAACTTCCTCCGTCCACGTTTCAGCCCCGCCAAGAGTGGGTCCCGTCACCGTCGGTGTCCGGATCATTCAGCAAGAAGGAGTCGCTGCTCTTTTTTCGGGAGTCTCCGCCACCATCCTCCGACAGACTTTATATTCCACAACTCGTATGGGACTCTACGATATCCTCAAACAAAAATGGACCGACCCGGAAACACGGAACATGCCTCTGGTTCGTAAAATAACTGCCGGATTAATCTCCGGAGGGATCGGAGCAGCTGTTGGGAACCCTGCTGACGTGGCAATGGTCCGCATGCAGGCTGACGGAAGACTCCCTCCTGCGCAGCGCCGAAACTACAAGAGCGTGGTCGACGCTATAACGAGGATGGCTAAACAAGAAGGCGTGACTAGCCTGTGGCGCGGATCGTCCCTTACGGTGAACCGCGCCATGTTAGTGACGGCGTCGCAGTTAGCATCGTACGATCAGATCAAAGAAACCATCTTGGCAAAAGGTGTGATGCGCGACGGATTGGGAACCCACGTGACGGCGAGTTTCGCAGCTGGGTTTGTGGCGGCTGTGACTTCGAACCCAGTAGATGTGATAAAGACAAGGGTAATGAACATGAAGGTGGATCCAGGGCAAGCGCCGCCGTACAGCGGGGCATTAGACTGTGCCCTGAAGACAGTTCGAAGCGAGGGTCCAATGGCGTTGTATAAGGGCTTTATTCCGACGATTTCGAGACAAGGGCCGTTTACGATTGTCCTGTTTGTTACACTTGAACAAGTCAGGAAGTTGCTCAAGGATTTCTGAAGATGTTGAGGACGACGACGGCGACGATCAAAATTAGAAATGATTTATATCTAGTTATGTTACTTGGAAATTGAGAAGGAAGAAGATATGAAAATAAACATATGTTGCATGGTAATGGTAAATTTGATATTTGCATGTGATTCATTTATGAAATGATTAATATATATATCTATATATATATATATACACACGATTAATTTATTGGAATAATTGTGTTATTGGATGCAATATTAGTTCATTTGGAAGTAAAAGTCTCTGTCCTCTAATTGACCTGGGTGTTTGTCTAAACGATTTTGTTTACGCGGAGATATAAGTTGTTTAAAAAAGAGGAATTGTATAATTATAGAGACGTGGTTTTGTAGGCAAAATGATTGAAGAGTCAATTAATAATTTGCCATAAAATTTGAAGTTTCAACCACTAAAACATGAACTTGGTCTCTTTATCATCTCGTCAACAATCACACTTGTATATCAAATAATATCTAATTCGATTTTTTATTATATATTATTATATAATATTTTAGTAAATTATGATGTGACAGGTGGTTTGACACAGGAAGGTATTCTTTACTTGATCACTAAATTAGAATGTGGTGGGCACATACATAGACATATCCAATTGCCGCTGGTTTGGAGCAACATTGCAATTTGAAATTAAAGGTATAATTTTCTAGAGAGGCTATGAATGTGTCCAAGTATCATTCGTCAGTCTTGTACTGCTCAGGTCTTTATATGAGACTCGAAAATTTCCTAATTCATTTCTATATAATATATATATATATATATAGCCAAAGCAAGCATCATATTCATTCATATTTCATTCGTTGCTTTTATTCTAATAAACGTAATGGGAATAGAAATATCTTTCAAAACTGTAGATAAGCGACCAAAGAAAGAAACGGGTTGAAGAATCAAATATCTTAGCAATTTATTTGATGAAGTGACAATTAATTACATGCCCTTAATTTTGATATATTGTAAGAGAAAAGCATGCGCGAGTTAATGGGTGGGTCCGGTGCAATTCCTTTTTAGGAGGCAAGATTGATGGACCAGACATATCAGTATCATATTTTTATAACAACAGCGACAACATCCATAAATTTATTATGTGCCCTAACCCTAACACTGCAGACAATTAACAGCATTGCATTAGCTGTTTTCAAGGGAGTGCTGGATTCAATTTAATATATATATATATATATATATATACATATATACACACACACACACACACAGCTTGTAGGACATGAACTCAACTGCATGCAATGAGTTATTTTCAATATTGGTAATTATGAACATGAAATTTGCATAAAACTATCGAAACAACCAATTTCTGAAGTGCAATTTGCAATATACAAGGATGAGATGAGACTGCAAACATCTACATACCATGAACCAAAACAAAAACAGAAGAGGAGTTTACCACAAACTCCATAATATATCCATCCATGTAACAACCATTTGTAGCATCACATGGAAGATCCACCCATGTCAATGTCATGCCATCATTATATTTTTAGTGACCCAACCAAGAGCATCCAATATATTTTATAAATTGAGATAATATTTTTATTTTTGTTACTAATTTTTATAATTTAATTGTTATATAATTATTCTTCTCTCTCTGTGTCTCTCTCTATACATATATATGTGTGTGTATTCTCGTAACTTATTATAAATTCTATACTAATTATTATACATCAAATATCGACAGTTGTGTATAAATATTAAGATAATAAAACAATGAACGTGAGGATAAAGAAACTTTTAATATATTGAATATGCAACCTACCCTTTAATAATGCACAACAAGTCACTTCATTTTATCTCAACCATTATGCAATAAAAGTATAATAATCAGATTCCATTACCTTTGTTGAAGGAATAAACGTGTTTGTTGAACTAAAATAAACCAATTGAAATATATGAAAGCAGAAGAACAAAGCGAAGGAGAATATAAATAAGTTAAAAATTGTGGTTCTACTACTTTTTTCAAACTCTTACATTTTTCTAACAAAAATGAATGATCACCACCAAAAAGGCTATGGTGGGACAACTATACAAAGAATTATGCCAAAATCCATATCAAAATTTAGCACAACTCTTTACATCCAGCAAAATTCACCATGTAAAACTTGTGTTCTTGTGTAGTCCCTTCGATTTATGCTATTTGTCTTCAACGCCAATATATCAAAACTTTGAGCCTCTGTGATTGTCATATTTACAGATATATATATATATATATATATATATATAAAATCTAATAGTAGTAATTATTGTCCTTGTAATTGACAGAATCCTTACAGAGCATGGAACGCACTTCCATTATAGACCTTGGTGGCTCCGAGTCTTTCTCTTGCAGTGAATTGCCAAGCAATTGCTGCATTTGTGATGCAAATATGTCATCCAAAATCTGCAAATTCAATGACGATGATAAGAAATAAGAAATAGATCAAATACACCAGGTAATTGCAGTAAACCTTTAAGAATATAATATTTTTGAGGCAAGCATGTTCCATAGGTTAGGTTAAAGTTTTGCTGCTTTCATGATACAGGTGGTTGTGTACGTTCTATGAGTTTTCTGGGCTGCAGAGGTTCAAACTGCAAAAATCTTCACTTTCATTGTAACTTTGTTAAAAGGATATATATGGTCTGTACAATAATGGGGACCCATTTTCGATTTGGAAGCTTGAAGGCTAAAGCAACTTAATGAAGCAGCAAATCTTGAGCTTTTATACCAGGACCTGTGCTCTCCAGAAAATTTAGTACATCCTGTAACCGAAAAAGAAAAGAACAAGAATATATATTTTTAATGTTCACAATCAAAGATAAAGTTTGTAAATACATGTTTCAGATGTAAATCTACCTTTCCCATCTGGTCCCAGAAACTTCGGCAAATGAGTATGAATACACGAGGTTCAACAACTGTATGGAGGTGGTCCATCGTCTTGATCAGGAGATCTTTCAAAGGCTGCATTCTACTTTGTATATCAGATTCTGCACAAGTTTCCTCTGAGTCCTGGATTATCTTCTTTAATTTTGTTGTACTCTGCATCCTTGTCTGAAAAAATAAAGAACCGAGAAGATAAACACAATTTAGAATCTGAAAGTTCCACAATCAATCAACAAAGACAAACTGGCACTTTTGGAACTAGATGCGATAATATCTGAAAATCCAATAAAAGTTACATAGATAAAGAAAATATAGTTGAGAACTAGTTGCTGTATTATCAAAGGAAATGTGCTAGCATAGACACCCAACAGCATAGTTAATAACAACATATTAACAACCATAGGACAGTTCCCCAAGAAAACTAATATAAAATATTAAATTCAGAATTCCTGTCAGCTAGGCAGAACAACAGCAGCAAGGACCATAACAACAGGCTTTGTTAGTGTAAAGGAATCCAATAACCAAACCAAAGTTTGCAACTATGCAACCGTGAATCCTGATGCATAAATATCACTCCATATTGGAACCATGAAGCCGCTGTTGATCATAGCAATTGTGTCAAAGCCAGGGGTTTATTGATCCAACAAATAAATATGGCAGCTTGCCAAATATTACAGCCAGTCCACACAATATTAATCAAACAAACAGCTGGGGTGGTTGAATCACATTATAAAGTAAGTTCTTAACTGATATAAGGAGCTCTGAAATCCCATGGTTCTGTAAATTTTTGGGTTTCACATTTGTTTCAAACATATTTCTCTAATGATGCAAAATAAACACTTTTTAACTCTGAGCTATCCTAAACAGGCTAATTACTTGACTTTTATCCTGGAAAGGTAATTAATCCATCATATTCCCAGTGTAGATAACAATGAAGTTTCCAATAAACCAAGATATTAGAAATGGTATATACAATTCTCCATGAAAGATCTAAATGAAGTTGCTACAACGTAAAGATACTCACATTCTCTGCAAATTTCTCAACAACTGCTAGCAAATAATTTCTAAATTTGGCTCTCATCATGACTGTTATTTCACTGAGATGCTCCCCTATGGCTGCATTTCCAACATCAGCAATACGAGAAGACCACAACTTGAACTGGCTTTCTATTTTGGGGCACAAGACGTCCAACATCCTTTTCATGGAATTTAAAAGAATCCCAAGCTGAAAAGAAAATTTGAAATTATAGTTCTTTCTAGGAAATGTAAATACCAATTCTGCAAAAAAATGCAAACAAAGAATAGAAGTTTACCTCATCTGGGACAAAATAGACATTTACATTTCGTTTCGCAATTTTCTGAACATATTTAAGGCCAAACACCTTGGATGTGAGATTGTTCTTCAATAGTGATAAAACATCAGTGTATTGCTTATCCAAATCTTCAACAATTTCCCTTTCAACATCTGCAACAGCCTTTTGACATAACAAAAAATCACAATTAAGCAATTCTACTACAGGTGAAACAAAATAGAAATACACTCATAGCAAAATGCAGATTAGGCAGACTTTACCATGAAAAAGTGCAAACACAAGATTGAAAACAGAGACCTTTTAGCAAAATGAAATGTTGTTGATTGTCTACAAAATGATTATATTCAACCTCCCTGAGGGTTTGAAATTCTTCACTTAACCACCACAAGTTTCTAAATTGAACAGCCCTTCATTGAGGCTTCCAATTGTTCAATAATTCCCCTTATAAAGAATAGAATTCTGTTTTCACTTTCATAAATAAGGAAAATATATATAAGGTTACTTGTACGATCTTATGTAAATTCCTTGGTTAAGTGAACATTGAGGCCAATTAGAATTTTATATTTGTTTTATCATCTATATAAAGTTAAAAATGACATTTAATTCCCTTAAGGGAGGTCAAAGAAATTTTCTTCACCAAATTCGCTTAAATAATACCAAATACCCATTACAGGTGTCTCGTAGTTTGGTCTTAAAAATTAACCATGCATTATCATCCACATCCACTATTCAGAACTTAGCCCAAGCTAAAAAGATTATCTTTCATTTTTTTTTTAGTACCCAGAAATCCCTCAAACTTTCTATGTTCACCAAGTTATAAACTAGGGACTGTATTCTCCAAGACAAAGATTATCATAACTAAAATTATTTTAAAACCATAATGTTAGGAAATGAATAGGCATATTCGAAACATACATTCTCCAAGACAATTGCATACTCTGTCCAGCGGCAAATAATAACTTCATATTCATTCAGCATATCTTTTAGCTGATCATACATATCATTGATGAAAGGAGTTGTTGAGTTTTGCGTTCTAACACCAGACCACTTTACCTGAAAGTAAGCAGTTTCTCATAAACTGTCATAAAAAGATGTAACACTCTTCATGCAAAGTAGTACCTTTTCCAGAATTCCTTCAGATTAATGCCTTGTCTAAGAAGAGTGTATAAATATGTAAGCATATGTATGTATTTAATAAATATGAATCGAATTATGCAAATACCAACATAATTCATTTCAATTAGACCACTAACCAGCTGGCTGGCGCAAATTGCAATAAATAGAAGCTTCACAGTCTTTTTCTTATATTTCTAATCAACCAAGAAAAAAGGAAATCCCAATGTTGGAGGGAAAAAAAATTATGAATGATTGCAGATTTATTTATTTATTTGAGAATGATTGCAAATAGTAAATATATATTTTAATAGGTTCATATTATTCTGCATCCTAGCCAACAAAAGCAGTTTGATCTCTTCAGTACAGTGTTAAATACACCCTTAATCAGAAGTTTATACCTTATCTAGTTTACAGAAATCAAGTAAAGCACGACGCTTGTCCTGAATCCAGCGAGTTATATACGAGTGGAACAACTCCTTTGCATTAACTCCACCTTTGACATCACTGTGAAATATTATAGTCCATAGAGATTACAAATAATAAACCAAATAAGTTTAATCAATATAGTAAAAAAAGAAAAAAAGAAACACTTATTACTTGATATTCCAGCTAGAGAGATCCCATTGAAAGTCTGCTGTAGCAATAACAAGTTCAGCAACAGGAGGTGAGAGTCCAGAAGGAGGACATGCAGCAAGGAATGCTTGCAATCTACTGCAGAGATCCACACTATAGATGGATGCAGAAAGATTTGGAAGGTCTATGAAACTGTATTAGAAAATCAACAGATTGATCAAATTATTACTTAAGTAGAATAACACAACTTTGTCTACAAAAATTTAGTCCTCAACCTTCTTAACTACTTTTCTTGATCATAATGCAACGTTTAGACTCGTTTTGTCTTTTTTTAATTTCCAGGATTTAATATAAATCTTTCAATCCGGAGGGAGGGTTATGGGTGCATTTATAATCCAAACATTTTACTAATGAGAACAAAGCAAAGGCAAATATCTATTAGAAAATATAGGCAATAGTAAACAGGTTACAGAAAACTAGCAAAGAGTGACAGATGTCTTTACAAATATAGAATGAAATTTAGCATAAATTATAATCAAGCCAGGTCTTCAATAGGCCAAAAGGTAATTTATGTTGTTTGAAAACCTTAAAACAAAACAATCATCACATCTGTAATGATCCAAGAAGGGAATTTGGAAAAAGAAATGGATGCACTTCTAGAATGAGTACAAAACCAAACAGCGTATAGTTTTCCATTAAAAATAAATAAAAAAAAATCTGATAAAGTAAATTAAAAAATTTGATAGTAAAAGTTGAACAGGTAGTATTTTACCTAGGGAGCACATGCTGATTATGGATCTCTATGTCAGTGCAAATTTCATTTCTAAGACTTAAAATTAGAGATTTCATCTTCTGATAAATAGTTGAAAGAGACACAGGGTCTGTTAATATGCTTTCATTCTTGCTCAAAACAAACTTGTCTGTTTCTGCCAAGAGCCTTCTTGATCACTTCTTCACGGCAGCCTGTATTAACCATTTGCACTCTATAAAAAGAATAATAAAGACTAAAAGAAACTGTAAGAACAAAAAAGGTTTATAATACCTGGAAATATCTGGTTAACTTCAAATGTGCCTCAGAACCTAATATATCATGCAGAAGATTGTAGAGCTTGACAGCAGGTGACAAAGCAGGCGCTGCAAGTCCAGTGGGAGGCCCAAAAACATCCATCAATCCTGATGGCGATAATTCATCCAGTGACTTATAGTTCTCAAAAAGTAGAGCTAGTATCTGCTGAACTTGATCATCAACCTCCCCTAGGATGCAATTCTGGTTGACATTCATAGATCATTAACAGAATTAAATCCCAAAGAGAGACATTATTAAATCTCCACTATATACTCTTTAAGTTCAAAAAATATGAATAAAAAAGTAAAGAACACATGTACCATATATGATTTTCCTAGAAACGCTGGAAAAGTACTGGCTCAAAGTACTGGCTCAATATTTCATCTATAAAAATGACCACACAAGTAGTGAAAAGATGTAAATTGAAGGCCTAACCAACTCAAAAAATTGATGCAAAGTGGTCATTCCAATTAATAGAAAAGCCCCCACTTAAAGTCAACACACATAATGCTAGAACTATTACCACTGCAAACTTCTGTATGAACAATTTTACCCATACCTCCTGATGACTTAACACTTTCTTGCTGTTTCCTTTCATGATTACAGGTAAAAGAAAATCATATACTAGTGCAAGACAATCATGGGTGGGTGTGGCCACATCCATGACATAAGAAAGGTATCTGCAAGCAGCACAAAATATTACACAGCATAATATCAATTAAAAATTCTCATTGATGAATGGTTCAACTTATGATTCTGTCCATTCTACCTCATTGCCATACCTTAACTTGGTTTATGCATCTGATATCCCATAATATGATGCGAAGTTATCCAATAACCACTTCCATGGGCCATTTAGCAACAAATTTCTTTGCTGAAAATGTTGAGCTTTCATTGAAACTTCTAACACCAGGTCATATGCCACAGTTTCTGCAACACAGCCACACTACAGACGGAAAATGAGTGGGGTTACTTTTATGAAGTAGATAATCCCATTGTCACTACTGCTGCATGTAAAAATTTTCTACTAAGAAAAAGAGTCTAAAGCGGAATCATCTTAAAAATGTAAGTTTTAGAAAATTATTGGAGGATACAACTGCACATACCTTAAGATTATTATTCTCAACTTCACTAGTTGAATAATTTATATATAGTTGGATTCTGTCAGGTTCATCATATATGGGCCACCACCTAAGCTTGTCACTCTGCATTCAACCAATATTCAAACCTTCAGGAAGAGTTTTCTATTTTCCTAAACCTCAAAGACGAAAAAGCAATCCTGGAAATCTTACTGGGTCATCAGCAATAGCAGCAACTTGAGCTAGAACACAACCATAACATTCTCCCTTGGAACCTTGAACTTTAATAATCAAATCATCACCAACACTATCTGGAAAGTTGTGTTGCAGTAAGTCAAAAAAAACAGATAAACACCTTTGACACACATACACACACACAAATAAAAATAATAAATAAAAAATAAAAAAAGGGGAATACAGGCTTAAGAAAAATATACATACAACACATGGGTTTCACCAGAGCCTGGTTGCAACCGTATTGCATCTTCTTCGGATATTCTTTTCAATCTCAACAAGCAAGGATAAGTTTCTGATAACAACAGATAATCAGCCTAAGTTAGAAAATACAAAGAAGGTAATATCAACACTAGTAGCATCAACACAATAATAAACCGGGAAAACAACTACTCATGATGCCCTATGCGATCAATCTTAGCTGGAGCCCTTCAAAAAGCCCATATACCTGAAGTATAAAGCAAGAGTCAACCAAGGCAAAGTATAAGAATGACTAGGAATTAAGTTGCAGCTGGATTTTGTCCCTATCATTCATTCTAAATAAATCTTGAAGGCTACCACTGATAATTTTGAGCTAGTCCCTATTGAACTCCAGATCAACAGGAGCAATTTGGGAGACAATAGCGGCTCACACAACACAATGGATGAACACACTTGTTGAGCACTTAAAAAGTAGAATCTAACAATACTAAATTCCAAATTTTACAGAGATTTTGCATACCTTGCACTGCTTCATATGATGATGAACTTTTATGCGAAGTAGCGATCCTGTTTCTCAAGATCTTGGAAACCTCTTTTACATACTGGGCACTTGCATGCGCGTATGCTAAACTTTGTTGTGATAAGGAGCCATTTGCAGGAATATTACGAGTTACATGAACTCTCCTTATTTCTTTCCACCAAGAGTTCAGCACTGAATTCAGATTGGAGAAACGTTGACGAATCAATTCTACTTTTACCACAGAAGACTTCAAAGACGAAAAACTACAGCCGGGAGGCGCATCTAAACCTATTTTCACTTTAAGCACTTTGCAATGACCACAAAATGTTAAACACAATTTAGCAGCCTTTATATGTAAAAAATCATGAAGTTACAATTAAATGCTTAGGAAATGATAAGACTACCTTGCACTTTCATTTTAGCATAAGTCTTCTTAGAGTTTAGAGCAGTTCCCTCAGTGACTAACTCTGGAGGTCGTTTTACCAACAGTTCTTCTTCAGGTTGCAATAATACTTGCCGTAAGCTATGATGTTAAGGGGGAAAGCATATGAATAAAAAAAGCCATTTCATCAGAAAAAAACGAACACATATTCAACATACCACTAAATGAAAGCAATTAGCATGCAAAGGAACAATACAATTCAAGTGGAAAATGGAAAGCGAGATTAAGTTCCAATAATTTTGTTCAGCATACATTAACTTTCTATTGTCTAGTTCAATACCTCCATCTCCTAAATGCAACGCAGAGTCCAACTTAGATAATAAAGCTTGCACCCAACATCTATATACTGGTTAATCAAATTAATTAATCACTATTTCGACAATTCTGCAAGTAATCACATTGCACATTGAACCACCTGTAGTGAAGAAAATGTAATGCAGACAAATAGCTCTTATTTCTCTGTTCATATGTAGCTAGAAGGCAGAAACTACTTAGAGAAGTCCTATCATTTGGCTAATACCCTTGTTCTATATGTTCAGAGTTTCACTTTCATCAATACTTACTTCTTACTGCATATCAACATAAAAAAGCATGCTATCTTCAAGATTCTTCCAGCAGCAAAGGGTT
>JAXCLQ010064568.1:0-15469 GCA_035584115.1 Cedrela odorata | reverse complement strand
TTTTAGATAAGAATATAATTAAGTAGACTATATATATATATATTTTAGGCCCAATTTAATTGTTTAGGTCCAAGCCCATGCCAAAAATAAATAAATAAAATAAATAAATAAATAAAATAAATAACATATTTATTCTTTCTACAAAATCTCAAACATCCATTTGTTTTAATTTAAATCATCTACTTAGCATAATTTTAGTCATGTTTTGTAATTTTAGATAAAGATGAATATAGGGCAAATTTAGTAGAAAATTAGGTGAAAAAATAAGGGCCATTGGATTTGGGTGAGTGATCTAAGCCATCCATGTGTAACTAATTAAAATAATTATGTTTAGTATTTTCAATTGATAAGAGAAGAAGCATTTATAAAAAAGTGCAAGAGTGAAGGTAAGGAGAAGAGAAAAAAGAGAAAAAATAAGAAGAAAATGAATTTTTATTTATTTGGTAAGTTTTTCAAATTTTATTCATTTGGAATTTTATGATTTTATATTTACCAAACTTAGAATATTATTAGAATTTACATTATTAGTTTTAAATTGTAATTTAGTGAATTTGTAGAATTTATATTATTTATGTTAAATTATAATTTAGGGAATTTGTAGAATTTATATTATTTGTGTTAAATTATAATTTAGGAAATTAAATATGAATAATGTTCTATATGTGTTTAAAATGGGTATAATTAGTGAAAAATTGAAATTGGTAAATTTGAAATGGTGGAGAAGAAAAGGTTAGGAGAAAATTGTTGTCATATATACAATAATATATATATATATATAGTTAGGAAATTAGAATGCTTAGTAAATTAATAATATTTATAAATTTTATTAGAATTTATGTTATTAATGCTAAATTGTAATTTAAAAAATTGTTAGAATTTATATAATTAGAGTTAAATTGTAATTTAGGAAAATGTTAGAATTTATATAATTAGTATTAAATTATAATTTAAGAAATTTGATATTGATGATGTTTAACATGTGTATTTAATGGTTTAAATTGGTGGAAAATTTGAAGTGGTGGAGAAAAGTGGAGGAAGATTGTTGTGATATATATTTTATTGTTAGTGATGAAATTGAAATGATAAATTGTTGAGTTGGGCTTGGATCTCGATAAAAATCAGATTAGTTATGATTTTTTGTAGACCGAGTTTGTGTGAAATAATTAGGAGTGTTTGAAAATTTGATGATGTCCGGTGTTGTCAGAAAAAGAATTGGCGAAAAAACGGAGATATCTGACCAATTTTGGAAATTTCCTGCCAAAAGTATTTTCAGAAAATTGTTGTGATGTATATATAATATTAGAATTAAGTGAATGTGATGATAAAAGTATTTTAGAGATTTATGAAATAACGTAATTTATGAGAAATAGGAAAATGTCGATTTTTGAGAAATACAGATGTTGTATGGATGTAATAGTGAATATGAACATGAAACTGAAATAAATTATGTTGATTTGATTTTAGGTACGCTATATTGATTTAGAAACATATTCAGAAAAAATCATAAATGGAAGTAAATAAATTGTACATATATTTTTACTACTTTTAAAATAATATGATATCTGAGCATGTGTTTAAAAATAATATGAAAATTGAGGATTTTGAATATTTTATATGTTGATATAAAATTTATGAAATGATTGTTGAAAATAATGTCTATGTGTGAATGTTTATGAATGAAAATGAATTTATAATTCTAATCATTAGTTAATGTTTATTCTGACTTAACTGGGTCTCGTGTCAAAAGTAAGACTTGCGAGCTATTCAGAATTCTATTTAACGTACTATGCACGTTTTTGTTATATTTGAAATGAAAAGAATGTTCACTTTAAGTGAAATACATGATCACGTTCTAAATCCAAGTCACCATGGGTGCATGTGACACTAACTGACTGACCCGTTCTAAAAATATTTGTACTATGAATTAATTTTTGTAGAATTAAAAAGTTTGAAAATGTATTGTTTTGTTTAAGAATTTATTTTTTATATCGCATCGACATATGAAACTTGCATTGTTATGCCCCGCCTCTGGGTCTATATGTGACAACCGCCACAGACCCTCGAACCATATTCTTATCCCTGAACATGTCACTTAAGCTTGTAAGGTTGCTTGGGTACTTGTACCCTGTATACTTATTTACTTGCATCTCAAAACAAGTTTTAAAACAGTTCATAAATACATTCACATAAATATATCTCTCTGAAACAGTTTCCAAATCATCCCACCATGGGTATATATTTAATTTAAGATACATGTAAAATACTTATCAAATTACATCACATCCATTCATAATTACATATATAAAATAATTTTATAAAAGATACCCAGTGAACTAATCTATCTAAATCTGTGAGTCGAGAGTATCAACTGTACCTGAGGGCGTTACACCCTTTATTGATTACCACCACCTACGCAATACACTTTTTAATCTTGATCTCCTGAAAACTGTGAGGTGAAGGAGGTGAGTATATGAGGATATACTTTGTGAGTAGACAAAAATACAGTTTAATAAAATCATTGTTAATGCACATAAAACAATTCTATATTGATAAAAACATGGCATTTCATTCAAATTACTAAGTTGGCTCCTGTTCTCGGTTATTACCTTGGCCGTGGTAATTCCAAGACCGTCTGTGGTTTTATGTACTGAAAACAATACTCATTTTAATAAAACTATTTCATTTTTAATATAAATAATGCATGCTATCTTTTTAAAATTAGCTCACTACTGATATTCACTTCGAGTAGTCATATGGTGATACTCATGACTGTCCCTGACAATCCCACAAGTGGACAACTTCCTATCATCATATCCACCCATATAACTGCCTCACCTGCGACGCACTCACTTAGGCGACCTTTCATAGGTCCGTCCCTAACCTACTACCCTGTAGCTATAGTCACATATACAACTCTTGGCTCTCCTAACCATATCACCACTATAATGCCATAAGCAAGTTCATGTACATAAATATTTTTAATATCATTATAAAGCATGCATTTTCAATGTCAAACTTGGCCCTTGGCCATTCACATTTCAAATCAATAAACAGGCCATCATATATATTTCAAATCAACAATGTTTATCTATTTCTTATTTTATAAAATAGTAAGTCCGCAAAATAGTTCAAAAACATAAAAAAAAAACAAAAAAAAAAAACAAGTTTAAAATCCACTCACAAGTAAGGGAGGATCACCACTCTCATAATTACTCCTTGCACCCATTAGGTTCCACTAACTTATGTTTGTTGCCTAATATTACACATGCATAACCTCATGAATTTCAATATTCCAAATAATTAATACATGTACTAAATGTAATGTTCATGTATAACTTGTCCATAATTCTTTAGTTTAACACATATTACATTACGAGGTATTATTAACGAGGCCATTTATCCGATTCTCAACAACGGAATCCCATGATTGTAACTATCCAATTTCACATACATTTTCATCACAACATTTCAATTATCACCACTTTAACGTAATTATCATTTCTAAAACATCATTCCATGATTTCCAAAACATCATTCCATGATATCCCAAATTTGTATTTCTGTTTAAAACAGTTTTACACATTCTAAGCAATATTCAACGCATGTATATATAATTACTTTAAACAACATTTGACGCAAAATCACTTTGTATAAATCCAATCATTATTACAAAGCACTAATCTACATTTTTTATATAAAATCAAACTCAATTTTCTGGATAAATAGTAAACCTTAAACTTCAATTTGTTCCAAATCTCAAAATCATGCTTGTAATGAATTATTTGACTTATCAGTAACTTGTTCAAATCCGTAGAAATTTCAATTTGTTTCTTAAATGCAAAAACCTCAATTTTTCCTCGAAACCAATTTTTCCTTTTCGCCGTTTCTTGTGTTTTCTAGCCCAATATCGGTATCAAATCAAAGATGAGGTGATGGGGAGTCATTTAGTGACAAAAATTTCAAATTTAATCAGAAGAAATTGTAGAGAGAAGTGAGAGAAACATTTTTAGAGAGAGAAAAAACAAATTTGGGCTTGTTTTAGAGTGAAAGAAGCTTAAAGACATTATTGGGGGCTTGGGTATATATAGATAAAGTATGAAAAGTCCAAAATACTTTAAAAAAATCTCAAAAAAGTCGGATTTTTGCGGTGAACATACATTATAGTGCTACAGTGCGCTACAATGTCCAGAAAACAACCTCACTGCTGGTCGATCGTTTCCCAATCTGGTCGATTGAATTGCTACTGTTCTCTGACATCGCCACTACCGATCGACCTTTTTTCAAATCCGGTTGATCGTTTTTAATTTTGCTATAGTAACTGCTACAATAACTGCTATAGTACTTGTTTTTTACTGTTTGAAAATCTTACAGTTTGGTCTCTAAAAATCTTTTAATTTGGTCCCTCTTCAGATTTTGAAAAATATTTATAAACCCATATTAATCATTCATTAAGTCAATTTAAGCTCTTCTAAACCTCATTAATGTGTCAAATAAATCTTGAATCATGCATCTATGATACTGAATATTCTTAAATGACCATTTTACCTTTGTGTTCAAAGAACTGAGTTTAACATGCATGATTTACTTACTGAGATTATATCTCACCGTTTATTTTAAATTTTTATTTTTTAGAGAATAATACGTAGAAATGACAAGGGACACATGCAAGGTTGGTTAGGCGTAAATAAAATTTTTCGATACATGTAATTAATAGCGTAATTAAGGGACGAAGAATTGTAATATGTGTACTTTTGTATGTATAAAAATTCTTGTCAAATATAATTGTTTAGGACTTGTGTAATAATAGTATAACATTGTATAGTTAATGTGAGAGCAACTTTGTATTTGAAACTATGCATGGAAAAGAGTGTTACACAAGTCAATGGATTAGGATATCGACATGCAATCATTAGGGTTTTGGGTCCACACATGCATTGTTCTGTTTAGTTCAGGCATTACAGCCCTAGGTTGTATTTATAAATCTTTCAAACCTCGAACCTGAGATCCACCTTTGACAATCACTACAAACACTCATGATAAACCATTTTTGCCTAGAATATATCAAAAGAGCCTGTAAGACTATCATTTTTCCTGTACATCATTAAAACCCAAAAACAGTTATAATTTAAATACTCATATTCATAGAATTATTATCCAAAAATTGATCATCTATGATTAATTCAACCACAACACATATTAAATAAATAATATATAACGTTATTATAGGAATCATTCCTAGTTAGGTTTGAACATAGATAAGTAATTACATAAAATGTTTAGTTTCGATTGGATTGAACAAACATAAATATTATATAAACATTTAATTTACAAGTATTTTACAAAATATTTAACAAATTTATCCAGTAGAACAATACTATTATGAGTCAAAAAACCTACCCAGAGCACCCAAGGCTCTTGACAGCTACAACTAGCCCGGTGAGTAATATTGCGCTTAACTTGAAAGCTTTAAGGATGAGGGGTAAGTATATGAATATATTCAGTAAGTAAATAAATACAGACATATATATACATACATGCACACACATTTCTATAATCCAGATATTGAAATTTACTTAAACAATATACTCAAAAGAATATATACATGTTCATTTAAATCATACTATCATAAAATATTTCGTTTGGTCTGCAAATAGTTTTTTTAAATAATTAACCGGGCTGGCCATCCATTCTCGACACGTTACCTTAGTCGAGAATAAAACCATAACTATTAATGAGCATTTCATGCATAAATCATATGCAATAAAGTCTTATCAAATATAAAATTATTTATTTTCTTTTAAAACATACATTTTGAAAACAAGATTGCCTCACTGATGTTGGCCCCAAGTAATCGCTTAGTGACACGAGCGACTGTTCTCGTAATCTATCAAATCCAAAATAGCCCTATCAAGCCGCCAGGACTTTTCATAGAGTATCTATAACAGCACATACTTGCAATGACACACAGTGGGCTTGCCATTGCCTTTCCCCCTTATATTAGCCCCATTATGGCTCCACTCACCTATGCGACCTCTTATAGGTCTGTCCATAGGCTACCTCCTTGTATATACAGTAAATAAATAGGTCTATTAGTCATATAACAATATCAGACCAACTAACCACATCACCAATATACATGCATAACAAAATCAATTTCAAAGTAATAATTATAAAGCATATAAATAAATCAAGCCTCTCTAACCATATCATTTTCAAATAATGATTATCAATTGTATAAATCAAATCCGGCCTCCCAGTCTATTTCAGCATATATATTAAACTAGTTTTAACAGCAGAACAATTTTGTAAACCATTCCAATATCATGCAATTCATATAAATTAGTTTCATTTCAAATTTCGCTTTAATTATAAAACAACTTGTTTCACACAAAATTATAAATATATGTAAAACACACATATATTTATATATTTATGTATGTATAAATTTACTCACAACAAGGGGAGGATAACTACTCCCACTAAAGTTTTCTAATACATTCAAAATCTAAAAAATAGAACTTATCATGGTTTATTAGGCTTACCTTTAGCTTGTAGAAGTCCATATAATCATTATATTGTCGTTTGGACGCAAAACCTACTTCTTTTTTAAACCATAGTTTCTTTCTTGTTGTTTCTAGTCCAAAATTGATACCAAAGTGATGAGTAAAGGACAAGTAATCTCATAAGAATTGAGATTAGAAGAGAAATTAACGGATTGAAGAGATACGTGAAGAAATTAGTGAGAGAGAAAAAGAGAGTGAATGTTTTAGTGAGAGAAAAAGAATGAACAAATGAGGGAACACTGAGGGTCGAATTCCCCTCATGGGTATTTATAGATGTGGGTAAAAAAACTAAATTACCCATCAAATTTCACCCAGATTTGTGTTATGTATCGATACATTTGGGTTGAATATCAATACTTTTAAGTTGGATATCGATCCATTCTTTAAGAATTCGATTCTGAAAATTCAATTGACCTCGAGTATCAATACATTAGCCTTCATGTATCAATCATTCTCTTTTCAATATATCGATACCTTTATTGAAGATATCGATTTAGTTCAACCTGTAATTAATTTCGAACTCTCTGTTTTCAAATGTATTAATACCTTTGAGAAATATATCGATTTGGTCAGTTTGTAATTTCTTCCTAAGTCTCTAACTTGCTAAGTATCGATATCTTTTATGAAAGTATCGATCCCTTTATTAGGTATCAACCTAAATTCTTCAATATATCGATATTTTGTACATGTATCGATCTGTAACCTTAATGTATCGATACATTTGAATGATGTATCGATACATTTGAATGATGTATCGATACTCTTCGTATATATCATTCCAAATATCAATCTCTTCATGCTTAGAATGGATTTGACCTTTTCATTCCCTAGCACCAATTTCGTTTACCTTTCAGGGGCTACACCTTCGATCTCCCACAAGGGCGCTGCCTTTTGACCCTGCTCGCTAACCAGCTAGCGAGATCGCCGAATATATCAGCGTAGGGCTATATGAGGAAACCCAATACATGTTAAATTCATCTCATAACATTAAATTCCTTATATTCATATCATTAAACTAAATATAAATTTACCTAAGCCTTGATACTGTGTCATCTAACCATTACTATACATGTACGAAATGAATGTCATACAAATAATTACTTTACCCTTATGTTCAAAAAATAAGGTTTAAAAGATGTAGATACTACTATAGCACGGAATGCTAGACCCTCAAATTATGTCATCGATATTTATATTTTACCACACAAATTTTACCCTAAGAATGATTTTTACTTCTCAAAACTCGATTCTGCTGATCAACTATCCTAACTGGATAAATCTCATAATTCAAAGCATCCCTTAACTCTTCTAAAAATGTCTCTAAAATATGCTATGAATCAATCGCGTATCTTTTTAACCTCGAAACATGGAATAAATTATAAATTCTTGCTAATTCTAATAGCAATTCAAATCTGTGGGCTACCGTGACTACTCTTTCTATTATTTCGTATGGCACTATAAACCATGAATACAATTTCTTTCAATTTCAGAAATGAATCACTCTTTTTTTAAGGTGATACCCTCTAAAACACTATATCAAATTCTAAAGTTATTTATCGATGATCAGTATAAGACTTCTGTTTATCTTATGCCACCCTCATTCTTTCGCAAATGATCTTATTCTTCTTAATGGAGGTCTCTATTAGTTCCACACATTTTTTTTAACTTTCTTTCACCGACATCACCCTAAACATAAAGGTATTTAACATTTTTCACCGTATAAAGCTTCTTACAGAGCCATGCTAACACTAGTTGGATAACTGTTATTATATACAATTTAAATAAAAATATGTGAATATCTTAGCTACCTTAAACCTTTATAACTCATGCTTGAGATATATCTTGGCTAAATTACTATCATGCATCTATATTTCCTTAATCTGATCCACCAATGTAGGTCTCACAATAATATTAGCCACCATAACTTCGGTCTCAACACAATTTAGAGCTACAAACAAAGCCTTTAATTCTACCAACCAGGGATGATGCTTAGACAATTGCTAATCTCCCGCTTAAAGCATCTACTACTTCATTAACTTTCCCAAGATGGTGCTTGATAACTAAGTCATAATCCTTAATTAACTCGAGCCATCTCCGTTGTCTCAAATTTAACTCTCGCTGTGTAAAGAGATATTTCAAACTCTTAGCGTCTATGAAGACTTGACACTGCTTCCCAAACAAGTAATGTCCTCAAATTTTTCAATGCAAAAACTACCGCCGCAAATTCTAAATCATGAGTATAATAATTAACATCATGCGGCTTAAGTTGCCGAGGCATCAGTACATAACTCAATCCTTACTTAAACGCATCGCTATACACAACATAATCATACCTGGCATAGGAAGAGTTAGTACTGGTGTGGATGTAAGACGATCTTTAAGTGCTTGGAAACTTTATTCACACTACACATCTCATTCAAATTGAACTCTTGTTCTCATTAATCTAATTAGTGGAATAGCTACTAGAGAAAATCCTTGAACAAAGATGTATGAAAAAATCTATGAATATGCTTGCAAAATGAGGATATGAGTCAGTTATAAGCCCTTGTGTATAAATTGACTTCAAACAATTTCAATGACATAATCATCAAACCTCAAACTCGTCTTCATACCTTCATATGATTCCATATTAATATCAACTTTTTGCTTTAGTAAGAGGACCCAAAATAACATAATAGTTCTTAGCATCAAATGCAAAGATATAGTAACTTGGAATGGCTAAGTTTCCTGTATAAAATGGACACATCTCAATTTATAGCCCATAAAATTTCTATCACTTAAATACATTGATCATTATTTCAAGGCACACTATTTTGTTAAGCCAAAATAACAACATTTAGTTTGGGTGTTAAAAGACCCATATGTTGGAACCAAAATAGATCATCATCTTAAGTGTGAATATATAATATTAACTTAAAATCCTTATAACTACCTCCAATAATCTCCTTCACAAATACTAATCATAATGTAGCCAATATATAAACTTTATTGAATTAAAATTATAAGAACTACTTCTGTTCTTACAACGAGTTTCCATAATTGTAGTAATAAAGATACTAGTTACTCTTTTTGCCTTTTTTTTGTGTGCTTTTTGAAAGAATAATAACCTATTTTTAAGAAGGATTTTTAGACCCCTTCCCTTTTGTTTTAGTCTTTAATTATAAGTTTCTGACTTCTTCTTATTATAGTTGGAATAGAACTCCTAGTAAGTTTGCATTTAAATTTAAAATATTTCCTTATTATAAATGGAATAGAACTCAATTAAGTTTTCTAATAAGACTTTATTATTTGTCTTTCTCAAAATTTTATTAAACTTTACATTCTTTATCCTTTTAGGTAAGATTATGAATATGGTTAATAAAGAGTCTCATTAAAATTCTAACTTACTTGAAAACCTTAATGAACTAGGACTTCCCTTAATATAACTTAAGAACAACCTATTTTATTCTCTACCCTTTGATCCTTTAATGAAGATGGTTGTTGTGTGATATGAAGACAATCTTATTTGTCTTTTATTAAACCTTACATTTTTTGTCCTTTTTAGGTAAGATTAAGGTTAATAAAGAGTCTCATTAAAATTTTAACTTACTTGAGAAAACCTTAATAAACTAGGACTTCCTTTAATATAACCTAAGAACGACCTATTTTATCCTCTACCCTTTGATCCTTTAATGAAGATGGTTGTTGTGTGATATGAAGACAATCTAATTTGTCCTTAGTCTTCAGGTCTTTTAATAAAGGTGACACCATACTTGATATGACCTCGTAAGTTAATCTCTATTAACTACCGATGAGGACTCTTGATTACTGCTAAGGATAATGACATGTTAATGTGGGTCATTCCTTCTAGCATGAGGGTGACTCACCATGAACCAACCTTGAAGAGTAGAGACCATATCTTGATCAACTAAAATAAAAAAAAAAAAACATTTGCTATATATTTGGTCTTATAATGTCATTTTTATGACATTTTTTAAATAAAAAAATATTTTTAATTAATTATAAACATGTCTAGAAGACTATAGTACAACTATTTTAATTGAAAACGTTTTCTCATTGCTAGAAGAAATAAGTGAAGGTGACAATACAATGATATAATAAAATCTATGCAAGATTAAAGTATTTAATAATAAGTTTAAAATACAATTCAAAATCCTTTGTGACGAGACACTCGTCTTTAAGAGATTATGGGATTATTTTGCCAAGTTCTTTAGAGAGAGTAGTCTTGCGCTTCTAGTTATTGTCTACCTACCCGCCTATGTCGATTTCGCGTATAAGTATCATTTTTATGAAGAAAAAATATGTATATAATTAATGATATAATCTTCCAATAAATTATAATTAATTCTTTAATCTTATTTGATCCATGAACACCAATAACATTAGAAATTTGTAATTACATTATATAATTGTAATTAATTAATTAACATCATTCATTTTATGGCAAACGACATTATCGCATAGCACAATAAATTTATACGAGGAGAAATGTGTTATATTAGATATATACATATAATTTAGCATGTTTATTAAGTGTATCACGAGTGTAGTATTTACTTTTTACAATGTTAATTTTAGAAAATAAAAAAGCCACCCCATAATAATATTTACTAAAAGATTATAATATTTGTTCTATTAGAGCTGTTAAAATAAATAAATACGTAAACAAATAAATAAAAACAGCCTTGTCTAAGAAAGGCTACATGAACCGGAGCCACACGTGTTGGAAAATCCACATACGAACGATACGTTTACCTTATTTCTCGGAAACTAAAACGAAACCCTGAATTTTTTTTAATAATGTTTCATATTTCGAAGACATCCTTTACATGCAATACCTTGCTGCCAAGTTCACTTGTAAGAGATAAAAATTACAATAAATTTCAACGAGTTTAAACATGCATACAAGTAATAATTGGAATTATCTACGACTCTACTAATAAAGATAATAATAAAATTTATAAATCACTTCCAATTTTGATGGATCGGTCCATCATCCACCATTCATTAAATCTACAATGGAGAGATCATGGTGGACTGATTGATTTGGTAAAGTTAAAATAATAACAATACGTAAGAGAGTCAATTGTGTTGGAATATATGGCTTTTTTTTTTAATAAAAATTTATATTTCAAATAATTAAAAGGGCGAGAGAAAAAATAAAATTGTCAATTGAATAATTTAAATTATAACAATGCTGTGTACACAAAATTCAATATAAATTTATTTGTATCAATTGATAATGATAAAAATATATGGCAAAATTTTTCACGAAAATGAGACTCATAGAGACTTGGCTCATTCAAGACATAATTAGAAATAATTTTTTTCCAAATAAAAAATGGGACAAGATGAGAATTTATTCTCGTTCCTATTTTAATTTCAAGTTAGGGACCCGGATGGGGATAATTCCCAACTTACTTACCCATTTTTCATATTAAATATTTTTTAAATTAAATAACTAATTTAAAATTTATGTCTTAATATATATATATATTTATATATTTATTAATTTATAATAAAAATTACTAAAATAAAAAAATGTAGATATTTATATATTTGAAAAATCGAATAGTTAAGATGATAAATAAAAAATAAAATTGAAGATGAATTCAAAATTAAAAATAATAAAAGCAAACAAGTGGAAGATTCACAAAATAGAATTAAATCATAAATATCATATTATTTTATTTTAAAAATAATGTTGAAAGCAAAAATTACTATCCTATCTAAATGTCTCTCTTAAGTATCATTAAAATTACTCTCAAGCAATAATTCATAATATTTCTTTGTGAATTTAAAAATAATCAAACTCATTAAGATCTATAAATTTTCTAATTAAAATTACATAAATCATGTCAATATCTCTGTCGAATATGTAGAATATGGAATCTTATTATAAGAAACTACATTGCATATCTCCTCTCAATCTCAATGCAATTATCAAGATATTTTAATGGTGATCAAGCATTTTAAAAACATTAAGTACAATGATAAAATATTAAAAAGTAGACTATTAATTTAATAATAATAATAATAATAATAAAATATTTAAAACATCATAATTAGGCTGCATCACAATCTCAGCAAATAGAATTAGTACATCATAATTTTAGTAAAAATCGAAGGCTTAATAGAAATCTTAGTGCACAAGTAGAATAAAGAAAAGACAGAAAAGTGAAAAAAGAAAAATTAGGTTTTAGTAAACTTCAATCCAATCTCCTCCACTCCTCTTCTCAATGTTTGATTCTCCTTCTTGTTTCTGACTTTTCATCTTTCTATTTATATACTTTTTGTCAAAAAAAGGTAGTTTTCCTTTTTACTTTTGTTTATAATTTCAGAATTTGCGATCTAGGGCCTTGAACTTGCCTTTCTAGAGCTGCAGTGCTGATGTTCTGCTTCGAAAGATTCATGTAGCGCTGGCTTCCAATGGTGCAGCACTGGTATTTTGTCAAACCAAATGAAAATCAAAGCTGGACTTGAGTTTCAGCGATCCAAAACTTATTTTTCACTTCAAAGTCTACTATTCTATGAATTTATTTCCTCCAATACAAATATAAATAAAAACATATTAAAAATAAATAAAATAAGAACAAAATAGCAAAACATCCAGTGAGTAAGAATGCAGTAAAATCATATAAAAATAACGCACATCAATTAAAAAAGAAAAAAATATTATCAAAATTTTATTTTTTTATTTACTAAACAAAATTTTTTTCTACAAAATTAATAACAAGTATAAAACTTTAAAGATTTCATTTAATTTATTTTCTCTAATTTTATTTTTATTCCATTTTTAATAAAGATTGGAACAATAATTTATTGATAAGTTAATTTATTATCATTTATATATATATATATTGAAATAATAATTATATAAAATAATGAATATAATATTTTATAAAAAGTTATAGAAAATGTATCAATTAAATGTAATATTTTGTTCTAACATGTAACTTATGAATATAATATTTTAGATAAACTGCAGATTAAGTGTTTAATAATAGTGAAAATCGTTGGAAGAAAAACAATTTTTTATTTTCATTATATTCTTGTGATAATGGTAAATTGGTAAATGGTTATGAATGATAATGGTGTTTATAATGTTAATTTTAAGATTTGTAAATTATTATTATCATTTTGTTTACGTGTGTAATTGTTATAAGTATTATCTTTATATTATTAATAATAATTTGGTTTAAATTTATTATTGATGTTTGTTTTAAAAATATAAGAAGAACAATTTTATTCTAAATTAAATTTTAAAAAATGTAAATTAAACTAATTAAAGATAATTAATACAAATTAAAAAATAAAAATAACAAAAAATAGAGAATTTGGGGATTAGTGATGATATGAGACTTGATTTTTTAAATGGAGAATGCTCGCCCGTTTTTGATTAAATTAAAACAGGGCACGACGTTGGGGATAGAAATCCATATACTATATTTTCAAGTGATTAAAAGTAAGTAAATCATACAAGATACTAGATAATCTATATTAGGTGGATGCCTTATAAAAATTTTGAATTTATATATTAAATATTTAAAATTTAATTTATAAGACATATTCTTTTAATATTTTAGGTCCAATTTTAAAAAATTAAACATTTTAGCCTTCCAAGTTAAAAAAAAAATAAAAAAATTTACCCATAAAGTTATATTTAAAAAAAATTATCCCAAATTTTAAAAGTAAATATTTTATCGCTTTATTTATCATTATTTTTAGAATTAGCCTCTTTATTACAATTTTATCATCTTGACCCCCAAAAATTTTTAATTTTGACTCTGAACTCATATGTGGTAATTATGTAATACCCTTAAATTTAAATTAAGGGCATTTTAGTCATTTTACATACCAAGGGTAATTTGATCATTTTATAAATTATGTCGGGGTAATGAAAACCGAGTAAATAACTTCGTATTAATGTTTACTTAGTTATTAGGAGTGATTTAATAACAATTTACTAAGTTTAGAATTTTTTTTTAAAACTTTATTCGTACACTCGACCTTCAAACGAAAATTGGCGTTGATTGAAAAATCTGATTGATAAACGGTTTGGTTCTACTGAAAGATGACTTGATAAGGATCTATATGAATTAAATTTGAGTCAAATCCGAGGTTAGATGAGAGAGAATTGAAGCCTAGAATATAGAAAATTTCTAAATAACATATTTACCCTTATTATTAAATTTCTTCTTATTTTTTTAAGGGCAAAATAGTTGTTTTAATAAATTTTAATTTTAATTAAAGCAGCCTGAGAAGCAAACCCAGGCCATTTCTTCTCCTCGTCCAGTAACTCTTCCTCATTCATTTAAAATTTTTTTTTTATATATAATTCCTTCAAATCACTCAAATTTTAATTGATTAAAATTCCGTTTCTTGTTATAAATCACATCTACACAACACGATCTACACTTTAGGAGCTTCGTTTGGGCAATTCGATTAACGATTGAGCCGGAAAAAGAATAGTGCTACTATTGACAAATTTGGAATTTTTGAAATTACTTGCAATCTAGACGTCTTAGGGCTAAATTGACCCCTCTGTATGGTTTCTAGCTTCGTTGTTGTCGTATTTATGCATTTTTCAATAATTACTGTTCATGTCGGGTACTGTTT
The DNA here is from genome assembly GCA_035584115.1 of Cedrela odorata. NCBI lineage: Eukaryota > Viridiplantae > Streptophyta > Magnoliopsida > Sapindales > Meliaceae > Cedrela > Cedrela odorata. The sequence continues at coordinate 287 of JAXCLQ010064568.1, read as the reverse complement.
ATGCTAAAAATTACTATTCATGCCGAAAAATACTGTTCATCACAGATAAATTTTTGTAGATTATACTTGTTTTAGGCTAGAATTTAACCGATTAGTTGTTAAATTAGGTGAAATTAAATGTTGTCGAAAAAAATATGAATAGTGACTATATCGTTGCGCTGAATTTAGATTTTAAAATAATGTGTTATCATGTAGGATTAGTTAGTAAAGGTGAATTAAGTATAATCGATAATTTATGTATTAATCATTGGATCCAGATTGTAGAATAAAATAGAATTTAAAAAGGA
>JAXCLQ010064557.1:0-12527 GCA_035584115.1 Cedrela odorata | reverse complement strand
AATAATAATAATAATAATAATAAAATGAATAAACTAACACAACTTTTTAAGAAATGGTCTATATAAATATTTTTAAAATTTGTGAAATTAAATTATCATTTTACTAAACCTTGGTATATTTGAATATTTTCGCTGTCTACTGGCACCAGGTCTACGTCTAGGAACAGTCGGCTGCTTTTGCAAACTTGGCAGTACAAAATTTTACTGTATTTAATATTAATAATATAGTTATCAAAACCAAGTTGAAGCAATTCAATAACGTACTGGAGAAGTGTTTCGTTATGAGGGGAGCTTAACAATATTTATTATGAAGTAAGCACTAATGTTTATCCAATAGCTAATATTTACCATCAATTCATACAACAAAAGAGTTGTTGAGTTCATGAATTTTCAACGTATTAACACTTTCTTACTTTTTGTTATATGGGATACGTTCTTTTTCTTTGTTGTCGATGGATTATCCTCCTCATCTACTTCTATTGTTTAATAATTCAACCAAATAAAATAAAATAAAATAAAATAAAAATCCTAAATAAATAAAACTTTAACAAATTCTTTTTGTAATTTTTATTTGAAATAAGTAAATTCACTTACAAATAACTATTTGTTATAAAAAGATAATTTTTATTTCAAAGCGATTTGCAACATTGGCCCCATAGTGAATTATTTTTTGATAAATAATTGTTTGAGTCGTTCAATATTTGGTGCATTTTACTAATTAATTTTAAAAGTATTCAAAAACAGTTAAATTCATTAAATTTTATTATTTTTACAAATAAAAATTAAGTAAATAAATTAATATAATTTGTTGTATTAAATTACCTAAATAATTTTATTTTTATTTATAGATATGTTTTCTTTCAAATAAAGAATTATAAAATAGATCAAAATTTAAAGATTAACAGTCATTTATTTATTTATTTTTACTATTAATTAATATTATACTTTGGTGTGAAGGGGAAGTTTACCTAAATATTTTAAAATTAATAAGATTAAGGTGTCTTTTTATTGAATTTTAAGGGTGTATAAGACATTTTCCCATGATTTTATTGTATTGTATTTTATGGAGTTGCATTGGGGTTGGTTTATTTCCGCCATTTCTGTGACTGACAAGGACAGGGTTGGTGTAGTAGTAGAAATATGAATATGAACATGAGCATGAATATGAATATGAATAGGTGACGATACTTCTCGTGATTTTCATTTCCACCTTCTTCCTCATTCACTCTAAAGCCTCTCTTCTCTCGTGCCCCAAACCCTAATATTAAAATTAAAATTAACCATTAAAACTAAAAATATTCTGTCTTTCTTTACTGCTACTGCTTACCCTTATTTTTATTTATTTATTTTTTCTTTCTTCAACGACATCAATTTTCTTTTTCGGCTTACTTTCTGGGTATCTGATTATCATATCTGGTTCGCTTTGCTTTTATAATCCAACGGCTCTGATCCTGTTTCAGGTACCCTTTTGAAGGTTCTGTCTATATTTCTGCTTTTCCTCCTTTTTTTATTTGGACACTTTATAGAGCTTTCTTGTTTTCTTCTCATCTGTTCTGTTTTTGGTCTTTCATTTTTCTTTTTCAAAAAAATTTGGGTTTGATTTATCTGGAAAGTAAGCTTATATGATTCTGCATAACTACTTTGTTTAAGGGTTTTAATTTTATTTTTAACAAATGTTGATTAATTTTTACTTTTATGTATTCTTGAATTATTTTTTGTTGTGTGATTGGTGATCAGAGTGTAGTTCTCATAATGTTTAGTGTACGTTGATAATTAAATTTAATTAAATTGTTCTGTAATCTATGTGTATCAAACACTATCGAACATTATAACCCTTTATAAATAAGCACTACTATAGCGTGATTCTTCAAACCAGTGTGTAATAAAGATTGATCATTTCCTTTTGTTTCAATTTGATTACCACTCTAATTGTTTAGATAGATCCGGATGGTGTAATGTAGATATGGGCTTGGTTTTAGGCAGACTGAATCAGGTGGTAGGTGTGTTTTGGAATGCAGTATGTTTCTTATTAAATTTAGAAAAGTAAATTTTGAAGAAACTTTTAATTTACTTGTTATTGTTGACTGCACATTTGTTAATCAAGTAGATAAAGGCCCTTTTCTATTTTATTTTTATTTTTATTTTTAGATACATAATGCAACAGTTATTACTATTTAGTTAGGATTCACAAGTGTGGATATCCGAGATGAAAGCCAATGTGGATGTTTGTACTAATTTTTGAATTTTAAATAAGCTGTTGAGTTTGAATTATGCACTTTATGGTATCTGCTTGTTTATAAATTATTCCCTACCATTTTCATGCCTAAATTTGACTCTAATTAGTGGAGAGCCATGTTCAACCTCAAATTTTGTAGAAAGTTTTTTTTGACTGAATTAGTCAATGCCATGTACAATGCTCTTTACAGCACTCTTCTTTAATAATTTGGTATCTTTTTAATTATAGAGGAGTTAGTTTCTTTGCTTATAATTATCTGAAATTCAGCAATTCATGGCAGGATTGGGATGCTTCATTTTGAAAGTAGTAAAGCAATATTAACAGGTCATTCAAATTTGGGAATCAGTATGATTATAGAGAACTTTGCAGGAAATGTAGCATTTTCTCTGTATTCTGTGCTCCTGTATCTCTGAAATGCTTCTTCAGAAATGGGTTAGTCTGAATTTGCGCAGCCATATTTCTCTTTTTAGTGTTTGATTGAACTAAACGAACATGGATACGTCACTCAATGCCTTTGAAATTATTGAATCAAATGAAGAAATAGATTTTGAATCGGAAATATATGAGAAAGCCAAAAAGCATTCTGTGCCAAAATCCGGAAATAAGTATTCTATAGAAGATGATATTAATCGTCTTTTTGAGGCAATTGATGTTAAAACTTCAGCTAGAAACTTGGTTGCTTTACGAAAGAGTGCTTTGAAAAGACCAATCAAAGTCAGTTCATCTCAAGCATCAGGGATTGGAATTTCAGAGCCTGTGAGTTTGAAGCAGGCACTGAGAGGATTATGCATCTCTCAGGCAGCAGAGATGGCTGCTATAAAGCGGTTATCAAAGCCATTGAGTTCTTCAAGGTCCTCAGAAGCTGGAACTATCAAACGATTGTACAGGGCTGTGGTAGTTGAGGCAAATGAATCTTGCCTTCCTCTGAGTGAAGGTAAAGGGAATTTAGTTGAAATATCTCTTGTACCAGAAAAAATAACATTAAATTCTACTGAGACGGTTCCTGAATCCGTGCAAGTGCTGAAGGCAGAGTCTTCAAACCTAGCTGCTCAACCCTCTACCCCCTTGGATATTGCAACAAAACCAAAGGCAATAATGTACGAATTACCATCATTGGATCAGGTTGTTCCTATGGTAACAGAGTTTGAGAAGGAGAAACCAAATGCAGAGCTTCAAAAGCTAAGTTCTACAGATTCTTCATTTGTTGCCATTACCCACACGGAAGTCCAGGAGGAAATATTAGCTCCTTCCTCAATTGAGATTCCTGTTAACACACCTGTGCCAGATAAGGAGCAAAAAGGCAAGCTGCACCCTGGATCTTCTTTGTTCAATTCCAGTAGCAAATGTGGTAGCAACAGTCGTCTAATTAAACCAGTTTTCCGGAGCAAGTGCTTTGTCAAAAGAAAAGTGGATTCAACTTCTGTCTCCAGCAGTTCCACTACATGCGATGGAAGTGCTATTAATGATCTGGGTCCTAGTACAAGTTATTTGGAAGACCATATGCACAACTCTACTGTGAACAATGAAAGGAAAGAAAATGTGACAACTTATCCAGCTTCAAGTGGTACAAATATGTGCACTGAAGTTAACTCAAGTGTTGCAGACACAAGTACAAGCAAACCAAGCTTTGGTTTGAATTGTGGTAACAGAACTAAAGCTGCAATGACGAAAGTTGATGAGAGATCCAGATCAAGAGAAAAGGGTGAATTCTCCCAAAGCTCAAAAAGTAGCATTGGTGACTATAGTAGTAGCACAAGCATTAGTGAGGATAGCATTCTTAGTGGATCTAGTCGTGGTGGCAGTAGGCCTCACATGTCAAATGATCTGAGGTGGGAAGCCATTCGCTGTGCTCAGAAGCAGCATGGATGCTTGGGTATGAGGCATTTTATACTTCTCAAGAAGCTTGGGTGTGGGGATATTGGGACTGTTTATCTTGTAGAGCTAACTGGAACGAGCTGCTTATTTGCTTTGAAAGTGATGGACAATGACTTTTTGGTGGGCCGAAAGAAAATGCCTAGGGCTCAAACCGAAAGAGAGATAATGCAAATGTTGGATCATCCTTTTCTTCCGACACTATTTGCTCATTTCACAACCGATAAATTCTCTTGCTTGGTTATGGAGTATTGTCCTGGTGGAGATTTGCATGTGCTAAGGCAGAAGCAACCCAGCAGATTTTTCTCTGAACAAGCAGCCAGGTTTATATCTATTTCTGTGGCTTGCTTTACTTTATGGATTTTTTTATACAATATTCTTGACTTACAAAGAGATGCATCGATATCATGTCCTATAATATATCTTATTTTGAGTTATTTCATAACTTAGCTAGCACTTTCTTCTCTCTTCTCTACTAGCATTTCTATTTTTGGTTCCTAAGTGACTTGTTTGCCAGTTTCCTCTGTCATATTCTTGAATATGCTTGTAATGTCAGCAGTTAATCTAAGGCCGTCTTATTAGGCTTAAGGCGATTGCTTATGGTGGACATTTAATAGTTTTTGAGGGAATTCAGTAACTGATTCCAAGGTTGTTTGTCCCTTGAGCCGGATGGAAAGTGTATAGACTTGTAGATATACACTTTCTTTTTTGGTCATTCAATGTGTAGAAAGAGTAGGACTATTTTGTGTTTGCTTTTCTTGTTGGTCAAAACTAGTTATGGGCAAGACATGTTGACACCAGAATGAAGGAACCAAGCTATCACATCTGATTATAACAATTTAAGAATCTACTGCTGAATTGATCATCCAGATTTTCATCTTACCCTCATCAACACAATCTTCTCAATTCTAATTTGGTGCTATCATATTTGCAGCTTTTATGTTGCCGAAGTACTCCTTGCATTGGAGTACCTACACATGCTTGGAGTAGTATATCGAGATTTAAAACCAGAAAATATCCTGGTTCGGGAAGATGGCCACATCATGCTGTCAGATTTTGACTTGTCGCTCAGATGTGCTGTTAATCCGAAGGTGGTTAAATCATCTTCACCTATTGAGGAGCTACCGACAAAAAAGGCTTCGAGTCCATGCTCTGAAGCTAGCTGCATTGACCCTTTTTGCCTTCATCCTTCCTGGCAAGTCTCCTGCTTTACTCCTAGATTACTTTCAGTTGCTGCAAAATCTCGGAAGATAAAATCAGACTTAGCTGCTCAGGTTAGCCCACTACCGCAGCTTGTAGTGGAACCAATCGGTGCCAGATCGAACTCGTTTGTTGGAACGCATGAGTACCTGGCTCCGGAAATCATCAAGGGTGAGGGTCACGGGAGTGCTGTTGATTGGTGGACATTTGGGATCTTTCTGTTTGAGCTATTATATGGTAGGACCCCTTTCAAGGGATCTGGAAATGATGAAACACTATCAAATGTGGTATCACAGAGCCTTAGATTCCCTGGCTACCCTGCAGTTAGTTTTCATGCAAGAGATTTGATTAGAGGGCTGTTAGTAAAGGAACCAGACAATCGACTTGGAGCTGTGAAAGGAGCTGCAGAGATCAAACAGCACCCTTTCTTTGGAGGCCTTAACTGGGCACTCATACGGTGTGCAATACCACCAGAACTGCCCAAGTTCTGTGATGCAGTAATTGGTTCACAGGCTATGGCTTTAAAGAAAAAGGAGAGCACCAAATGTGAGGAGTTGAAGGGTGGTGCTGAAGAGAATGTGGAGTTTGAGATGTTTTAGCTTACCTTAGCACGCTGTGGTAAACCACAGATATTTGCTTCATTTTCTTTCTATTTCTGAAAATAATATTTGTCCGTCATCTTTGTTTGTAACTTGCATAGATATAGCATATATGGTGTACATGTAATGTAAGTCAGAATCCGCAGGCAAGTTAAGAGTATGATATACATATATATATATATATATATATATCTTTATACTACTAGATAGAGCTTAGAGTAAGAGTAAGAGTAAGAGTTGTCCCAAGAACTGGTGTTAATTCTATTTGGTCTTTTTACTGGGCATTCGTTTCGTTTTTTTTTGTTACCAGGTTTCGAGCTGAAATTTCTACCGGTCGCTGGATAATAATCCGACTATTATTTGATACGTTACTTAATTCGGGCATGATTGGACAAAAAAATTACTATATTACTTGGATTTCTTTCTTTCTGCATGAATATTATGGAATTCTTTTTCCCGCAATTTCCCTTTTGTAAAATAGAAATCAATAACACGAGGAGAAAGTAGTAATAACCAATAAAAATGTATCCTAGGAATAAATAGGATATGCAGCATACTACACCAATGCCAAATAATAATAAAAATAATAAATTAAAATTATACAGATATATACTAACCATTCATGAATCACCAGCCTCGTTGGCTTGGCTCTATAAACAATAATTTAAACAGCAAATTCAAATTCTCAATTTCAACTCCATTCAGCTCAGGAGTTGATAACACGATGGTATCACTGTTCTTGAGTTAGCACTAACATCATAATAGTGCTAACTTTAAGGATGGTAGCGAATCGGGTTTGGGATAGATATTTTCAAACCTTCATCTGTATTCACAAAAAAAATTTAATATTAGACCTGTACCAAATTCACATTTTTAAATGGATATTTAACATATATCAAATTCGTACCAATATTCGCAGATTTTTAATAGAATTTTTGGTATTAATTCAAAATAAAATATATCACTTACATAAAGTTAGAGAAATTTATGAATTAATAATGATAAATAAATAAAAAGTTGGAGATATTAACTTTAAAATATTGATTTATGCAATTTTAAAATTCAAAATTAATCAATAATATTTAATGCTATTAATTCATTATTTTTTATCTATCATTGAATAACATGTATCAATAACTCAAAAGTTTATATATATATATATATATATATAATTTTAAATTAAATTATTTAATTTAAGTTGAAGATATTAATTAGTTTATATATATAAACTATTAAATTATATAAAAAATATATATAATTTAATAATTAGAAGAAATAAATAATATGTATTGCATAGAATGATTGTTATAAAATAAAAATATTTTTTTTAAAAATAATTGACAATGAGATAGTATAATAGACAAATAGATACAAATAGATTTGGACAAAAAAATAGGGATATTAATATCACAACAACGTCGTTTTAATAGTTTTAAAAAAAATATCTGCGGATATACTCGTGGATATCTATTCTTACCTATATCCGTCACAAACTCGTTACGGGTTTTAAATTTATTTACTAAATCATTCCCAAACTCGCTAAAATGCATATCAAACTCGTACCATAAAGATCAGGTAGGAGCGAATTTGCGGACAAAATTACCATCTCTAACCAGCTCTTACAATTTTAAGAATTTGCCATATTGAATCTTCAAAATTAAATAGTTTTTATCAAATAGCCCAAATTTTAGGTCCATTTATGTTTATGATCCTAGTTACAAATTTTTTTTTTATTTGAAATAGGGGTTACACTCGAAATCAAAACTTACTCTAAATAAATTTAGTTTTTAAATTTTGAAATTGGAATCAACCATGTTTATCAGTTTTGATTTACTTATTATTCGGTTCCAGAATACCCTGTTTTTAATTATTTTAATTTTTCTAATTTTTTTAAACAAAGTATATATTGTCAAATGTAAAACTTAGTAAGTATATATTGTCAAATGTAAAACTCTTAAAGGATTGTTTAAATATAATAATAGCAGCTTTATATTGTATCATTACAAGAAGTTATGAATTTAATTGCAAAAGAAGTTATGAAATATGAATTACCTTCAGCATCCACCAGCCATTGGGCAGGTATTCAGAAACAAGTAGCTTCTTTTTATCCTCGAAGGAGAAACCTAACAGCCTCACAAAAAAAATTCTGCAACTCCTTTTACTTAAAAAACTTGTCAGTGAACCTGTGATCAATATAAAATGATCCAAGGTTGTCTGTCAAAAGCAAGTCAGCCTCTGATCTGGATTGCTTCAAACAAAATTCCAAGAAACTTAGTATCTAGCATAAAGGAAAAAAATGGCATTGCATCGGAAATAACTTCAAGACAATTGTACTTTAGAATCCTCTAAATTAATTAATTAAGTTCCTTTTTATAGTGCTAATAAACAACTACAAGTTGATTGTGGTCAAAAGAAAACAACAGATGATAAAACCAAACCACTATGCTCTAACATATGCTTCAACATTCTGCAATTAAATAAATAAATAAAAATTTTGCACCAAACAAGTATATCTCTTGACAGGAAAAATAATAATACCACACATACATACCTTGAATGGTTTTAAATTCTATGAATAGTCTTTATATGCCATCTTGCCCATTATGTTGAATACATTCATTCTGCAACTTAACATTTTGAGAAACCAAAATTATAGAAGAACTGCCATATTTACAAGAATGTATACACTACAAGTAAGAGTCAAATCTATTCCAATTTCACACAATATGATCATAGAATCCACATATTTAATTTAAACCAGCTAGAACATAGACAAAAAATCTATATTTGAGATTTTCCCAAATGGAAAAACTGCATTTGGTTTCTCAAAATTGAAATTACACAACCATCTATTCTAATATGTAAATAATGAATTCAAAAGACCAATGCATTACAATAAAACAACAGCAAGCTAGCAACAAGCGATGCAATAGCAGCCACAACACAACAGCACCCAACGCCTAGAAGTGGCAGCAACTTCAGCAATATCATCAACAACAACAACACTGACACCACCTACAATATCAACAGCAACATCAAAACCAATACCACCAACAATATCAAGTATCAACAAATAAAAATTGTAAATAATGTATTTATTTCAACAAGTAATGCAATCACATGTTACAAACAAATAATTTAAGTTATTTTCATCACTTTTCAAACTTCGAAGTCTTTCTCATTCTCATATTCTGTACCGGTCACCATGCTCATTTCTATTATAAATGAATAAAAAACACGCACAAATTAGGTTACAATAAGACTAAAGTAACATGATTGAAACTGAAATTGCACAATTAGCCTTACTAGAATCATATTGTTTAGCATCTTCCAACAATTCTTCAATATTTATTGGCATTGGTATAGCCCGTAACCACTCTTGAGTACAAATCAATGATAGCATAACTTTCGAAGTTAAGTAACTTTTAAATGAATCAAGCACAAGAACAGCTATACTAAAAACTGACTTTGAGGCAACAGTGGACAAGAAAATCGCTGACACATCTCTTGCAATTTGAGAAAGAACCTTATACTTAAACCTATTACTTTTTCGCTATGATAAGATATTAAGATTTTTTCCACCATCTTCACAAGTTTCTTCAAAATATTTTTCCAACTCTAATTTAGGCTTTGAATTCATACGAAAAAAAAAAAGAAAAAAGAAATGGTTTGGTTGGTTTGGTTCGATTTGATTTGTATAAAGTCTAATCCAAAAACCAAACCGACAACTATTGGATTGGATTTTTTAAACCGAAATTGAACCAATACATTTTCAAATTGATATAAACTGAAACTAACCATTTGGCTCAACTCACCCCTACCAACACTACCACTCTCTTTCATCACATTTGAGCATAGAGACAAATGACTTGGTTCAGAACTTTTGCAACCACCTTCATAAAACTCAAACAAACATTGCAAGACAACCTTCAAATGTGCACATTTCTACATCACTTTTGCATTATCATTACCAAAAAATCTCCTATAAAAAAACTTAGCTGCATACATTTTATATTTAGGATCTAACACAACTGTAACAACAACCATAATGTTGGACTCTCAATATCACCATAATACTTATCAAACTTTTCTTTCATTTTCAAAGATTTTCTTCTAACATTTGAATCTGTATCATTCATGCTAGTGAGGATGAAACAATATCATGAACATAACCATTAGATGTGACACATAACATTCCCGACATTTTTTTTTGTTGGTAAGATAGAACTTCTTTACAAGTCTTGCCAAAGCTTTTGCTTTTGGCCAATCTTTCTAAGTCAGAACACCATCATCACTTTAAAGTTCAGACTTATTATTAGTGTATATACCTAGAAACAAATTGTGTTGTAGGTTTTTCAGTAATTAATTTATGATCAGATATTTATTATTTTAAAAAAATAAAAGAATTGTTCTTGATTCACATTTGTATATTGTTTCAACTATTTATATATACTGTAAATAATTTATAAATGTGATAAGTTCAGATAAAATATTTAAAGTAAATGTTCTTATCAAAATCGTTCCCTATGGAAATAATACTATTTAGGCAATAATATTGTATAGTAGGCACATTGAATGCTTCTGAAAAGATATCAAAAAGTTGATATAAGTTTGGATGACGATGATAGGTATGTCACTGGGACATTATTGTGGATTTACGGTTAGAGAACCGTTTATCGAACATAACCAAAATAAACAATAAATCGCATGGAATAGCATGATGTTAATGATTAATCGTTTGGTCATATTAGTGTATGATATAATCCTTCGACCTAAGAAATCGTGGTCAAATCTGGTAAGGATGTATATGGTTCATATGGTGTATACGTACGAGGCTAGCCATGTCACATATAATAAGTCGGTTTGATCATACGTTGTTCATATGCGAAAATGAACGATGGTCAAGATGGGATTCGTTGACTAGGGATTTTAAGATTGGAGTTTCCGCCAACTCAATCTGTATCTGAGTTTTTAAGGTAAGCATCCATAAATGTCAGAAAAATAAATCTCTGGCCAGAGTGATTATTAGTCATGTGAAGAGTTCACGATGACAAGTTCCGGACATAGCGATCGACGGTTCACAGAGAAATTGAGTTCAAGATTTTGACATCCATGAATCTATACTCGATAAGGATATAGATGACGGAAGGATATTACCTACATGACAAATATGACAGTTTATATTAAAATAGAATTTGATGAAATTATTAAATTCGCCGCGTTTTAGGGGCTATGGCATGTTGCTAGATATCGACCATAGTTAATGTTTTTGAAATTAATTTTGGATGAGATCCAAAATTAGGATACGGCTAATTGACGGGGGTCCCACAAGATCACATCAATACTTGATGTGAGAGGGTACGAATTATTTAAAAGAAGGTTAGCACCATCCTAAAATAATAAGGGTTTTGATTATTTTATGTAAATGTTATATAAAATTAAATAAGGTATTTTAAGAGTTAAAATAGCCTTACAATAATTAATTATATTAATTATATTTAATTAAGAGGGTACTTAATAATATTTATTAGGGACTAAATATTAATCCTTTAAAAGTTAAAGGACTTATAATAAATACCTAGGGGTTAAAAATGCAAACTAGTGTAGTTTGCATACTTTTATGACAATAAGTGATTATTCAAGGATTAAGTTGCAAAGCATAGGGTAGTTTTTACTAAAATTAGATTTTGCAAGGACTTCCATGCAAATAAAATATTTGCAAATCAATCTTAACTATAAAAACTAAAGTCTTTCATATTTTCTCATTAAGTGAAAAATACTAAAGAAAATTGGAAGAAAAACTCTCTTTTTCTTTCAAAAACCTCTCCCTTTCATTGTGCATCAAGGGTAAAAAATTGTAGAGGGCTTGTGTTCTTTAAGTCTACTACTCCTTCATTTTCATCAAGCATCCATTGAAGTAAGGTAAACATATCAATTCCATCTTACAAATTCAATTTTTATTTTGAAAGATTACTACGAAAATCTTGCAAGCTATGAAATGTTCTTAGCATGCATGTCTAATTTATCATCATTTTCATGCATTTTTGTATTTCAACAAATGGTATCAGAGCCAAATAGCTCCTTGCATGTCATATTTAAATGTAATAAACTGATTATTCATGATTTATTTGTGCATTGGATGCATGAATGATGTTGCATGTGAAATATTTCATGAAAAAATAGGTTTTTTCATGCTCTTTGTTTATGTGTAAATTTAGGTATCATGGTTGATCATTTTGGAAAATTCTTTTCCATATTTTAAGATATGCATGTTGTGATGTTACAAATGTTGGGGTTTCATGCATGCATGTCTAATAGAGATGGTTTATGAAATGTTCATGCATGTTGGTGAAAATGTCAAAAAACAGTTTTTGATGTTGAAATATTCATCTTAGTTTTCGTGTTGATTTTGGTTTGAAAAATGTTTCCAGATCTTTACTCATGTGTTCTAATATGTGTATAAGTATTATATGCTTAATTAGGGATGATTGAGTGTGATTTGAATCATGAAAAGCATGCATGTTCATTAAGTGGTGCAGAATATTTTTTTGAACACTTATGTTTGCATGTTGATTTGGCCAAGTGGATAATATGGTTAAGAAAAATTGTTTTTCTTGTTC
>JAXCLQ010064526.1:0-15484 GCA_035584115.1 Cedrela odorata | reverse complement strand
TTAATCATTCACCTAAAATTTTAAGTTGTATGAAATTTTAATTAATTAAATAATATCAAATTATTCAATTAAAATTTTTACATACTGCAGATACTACAGTTACAAATTTCTAAAATGACGGGCGTTACATTCAATCACCTACATTGAAACAGATGACATCAATAATTTCATGTATTTTTGTACAATGGAAAAATGTAACACTTCAGTTATGTTATAAAAAGTCATGTGAAATTTTGAAAAAATTATGCAAAGTCTCCTTGTAATATTGACATATTCCAAAGTTATATCATAAAAATATATAACAGTATACACTTCTAAAAATGTTTATAATTCCAACTAACATTCAATCCCACGATCTCAAGTGGGAACTTAGGCACCCTTAAACAATAATTTGAAATAAAAAAGTTTAGTAATTAATGACAATGCTTTAGCACATATGTATAAGTGTGATGATACAATTGTCTATGGTTGGGAAATCGAATCTGGACAGGAAAGTTGTTGTTGGTTGACCATATCTAAGTACTCGTCAATATGCTGACATAAATTTAACATATAAATTATTTATACTTTTTTGTGCTAGCTACGAGCAAAGGAAACATAAAAATGAATCACCTACGTAATCATTCAACTAAGAATCTACATTGAGAATATCGCTAAGCCATTGAGGGGAGATTTGCATTGTTCTTACGTCTTAGCACACTTTTGACCGCTCTATCCAATTCATGAGTGCATTATAAAGCTCGGGTGTGATAAGAGCCATGGATTAAGGTTTAACCACTGTTGGTTATACATATGCATTGCTCTCTTTGTTAGCCTTCCACACTGTCTTTTAAGCGGATTAGTTCAAGTTGTTTTATTTAGATACCTTTTTTTTGTACACCCTACCAAATCAACTACATATAACATTCGAGTCCTTTTGGATAATCTGTTCGCTTATTTCAGTCGGTGGATGCACGTTTAAGTTTGTCTAACGATATTCCTCTTTAAATTGATATTCCTCTTTAAATTCCTTTAACCTAATTTACACCAAAAAAATAACATATTATTAAAGCATTGCCATAAAACCAAAATAGCAAAATTTAAACAATAAAATCAATTATCTAAGGTGAGAAATTGGTGGCTATTACAGCACTGTGACTATCACTGTTGGACGATGATTTATAAAGATTTTGTGCTTGCATCCCCTGCACTAGTTGATCTATTTTCAAATTTATTTCACTTCAAAACTCACGAAACTTATCTTAATACCAGCGAAATTTTTGGCTGTAACATCCCTAAATCCGGAGATGCTACCGGCAAGTGACTAAGTTCACCTTCACTTAAGCATACCTCTTTGTCTATCTAAATGCATGCTTAGTTATAATTAACCACAATAACAAATGTCAAAATGCATAGAATACATAAGGACAATATGCCCAATCATGTCATAAAAAAACTCTTCAATATCTATAACATTTGATACAATGCAACACATATCACAGATTCAACACAACTCCAATATGTACAAGTGACTGGACCATATATGACTCTTTGTGCATGACAAACTTATTTGCCCTAGTGACTACATTGTGTTCCCTGTTCCTCTGTTTGTGTCCCTGCTGCTCTAAAACTTCTTTCTTTCTCTCTAATTAAATGTCTAAATTGCAAAATTGAAAATGTGAGAGGTGAGTCTTGGAAGACCCAGTGAGTAGATATTATAGCGTAAGAAAATACATATCTTAAAAAAAATTATATTTTACTGTAAATAAATTCAACTCAAAATTGAATTCCAAAATCATGCAAATGATATGCCGTAATAAATGAATTCAAATTGTGTTATCGAAAACTGGATTCGACGCCATGTTTCAAAACTATTCTGTTGTGTTAAAATCAATTTCAAAAAAATGATTATAAAGCAGAAGACACTATAACTCTGGTATTCTGGCTCGTGATGTGTTTTAGTCAGCTAGAATACGACCTTTGGCCCATAGGCAAACCTTTGGTCTCGTAGGGCAATCTCTGGTCAAAAGGCAGTGTTTGGCTCGAAGGTAGTCTTTAGCCTCGTAGGGCGAAAATCTCAAAAATCAAGTTTCGAATTTATTTTAAAACAAATTCATCAATAGCTCTAAAATTGTAAACCAAAGCAATTTCATGAAATTCATGAATGCACATCAAATCAATTACAAAGTTTATGTCTTAAATTACGAAATCAAGAGAAGTTCATATAAATTCCCATCGAACACAAACATACTGAGTATGCTAAAATGTTCATCATTTCTTAAATTCATAAAAACTTACTTCAATCATAAATATTGATTCAATGAAATTTCAAAGCATTTACATTTCAATCATTATACTAAAACAATACTTTAGAAAAGTAAGTATTTACTCACTGGTTAGGGTCTGGCCAATTCGAATCACGGTATGGTTGATAGTTGCTTTGGCCGACTATCTACATTAAAAGACTACAGCCTAATAAGAGAATAAGGTGGTTTATATTACTTTGAAGCTTGGACTAAGTTTACCTAAGTCAAATGATTGAAATTCATTTTTCTAATTATTTTAGATAAGTCTTCATTGCACAGGGGACAACTTCACACTTTTGCTACGATCAATCGAAAATATATTTTAAGCCAAATTTTTAACATATTCCTCCCTTATAAGTCTAGTTTATTTATCCTTTCATGGTACCTTATTTGGAATTCTAGAGTTTAACTTATACTCAAATGAATAGATATTGTTCCAATCAAATTTTACAACATGACAGCGAGTTTTCGAATTTTCTAAAAACTCATTTCTTGATAAAATAACTTAATTTTTAACTATGTTATTTTTTGTTATGTCTAGTTTCTGTAACCCTTTATGGATCTTGATTTAAATTTCTAATGTTCGAATTATAACCAATTTATTAAACATGGAACAGTGTACAATACCGAAACATGGCAACTATTTCTGAATTTTGCTAAGGATTTATTTTTGCATGAAACGACCTAGTTTTCGGATATGTTATTCCCTTATAAGTCTAGTTTTTACCAAATTTTATGATGCTAACATCGGAGGTCGGGAACAATACTCTATTTTTGGGTTTTTATACACTGTGTAGAATTTTCGATAAACCGAAATGCTATATAATGCAGCCAAGTTTTTAAAATTTATGAGAACTCACCCTATCATGAAAAATTTTGATTTTTCACTATGTTGCTCGTTATCGTGTCTAGTTTATTTATAATTTTATGGTTTCATAATTTAAAGTCTATAATTCATTTTATAAATAAAACACTAAACGTAGGTTAGAAATTCCAGTAACAAAACACTACCCTCACCTTGCCAATTTTTCTACCCCAAAACTTAACCACACTTTAGCCACCATTTCCATGCACCATTAACACCTAAATTTCACATTTCTCATATATAAACACAAGTAAAACAATGCCATTTATATAAAACACACATTGCTATATACATATAAAATTCTCACTACCACATATAACATTATTGCACTAATTTAACTAAAATCAAGCAATTACATATATAATTCATACATTCATCACAAGCTTGTCACAAACCAATTCACAAATTTTTTAGAAATTTGCAAGGATATTTACCTCATTGGAAATTAATTTCCTCTTTTTCTTTCTCCACTTTTCCACCATTCTCTTCTTTTTCTTTCTTCTTCTTTTTCAATTGCTACCCTTTTTCTTCTCTTTTATTCTCCTTCTTTTTCTTCCCTTTCAGCCTCACCTTCTCCTCCTTTCTTTTCTTTTCCTTTCTTTCTCCCTTTTCTTTTTTTCTTCTCTTTTCTTCCTTCTTCTTTTCTTTTCTTTCTTTCTTCCTTCATCCCTTCCTTCTTCTCTTCTCTCTCGGCTCCACCTTCCTCTCCTCTTCTCTTCTTCTTTTCTTTATTCTTTTCCTTCTCTTCCTCTCCCTTTCTTCTCTTTTTCTTTTTCTTTCTTAGTAATTTCTTCTCCTCCTCTTTTTGTTCCCACATTTTCTTCCCTTTTGCTCTCTTCCTCCTTAATTTCCTCTTTGGTTTCGTTGATAAATCTTGATTTTTCTAAGAAAAAGTAGAAATTTCTAGAAATTTTAGGCTTTAATTTAAATAGAATTTGGGCTTCGGCTTAGCATAATAGTTTTGGGCCTATATGTAGCATAAATTAGGCTTAGGCTTGAGTTATGGTTTTGGGCCTTCATGGACCTAATTTGGGCTTGGACCAATACTTAAAGATGGGCTTAGATTTGGGCTTAATAATAGTCTTGGGCCATAAATTTGATTTTTGTACTTTTGCCCCACATCTATAACAATTTTGCATCTCATCGCCGTACTTACTATAAATTTATACATTGGCCCCTCAAGCTTTGAAAACTTTTCATTCTAATCACCAATATTTTATAATAATTTACCATAGAAAAAGTTCAGGCCATTACACAGGCGGTACACTTCGAGAGTTGTTCCGAGTTTCGTGATCTTGTGAACTATATTGAAGTTAACATGTGAACCGTGTATCAGATCTTCTAGAGTGTTGTGGTCATATCAATCTTGGACATGGAATGATTGTGGAGAAGTTTGGCATCTTGAAAAGTCGTATGATACGCGGGCATGGAATGATTGTTGTGAGGTGTAATGGGCCGGCATATCATCTCTGTCATATGCGTCGAGCGAGTATGGTATAACGAGCAGTGGTTGTATGAACTACAAAACAATGATAGAATCAATCTATATTACAAATACATGTGGTTAATTAAACATACAAAATGAGCACAAATATATACCATATTGCTGCCAGGTTTAGTATCCATATTGTTTAAAAACATGTTCTGTTGCGTTGACTTAACAATGGTAAGGAGATTGTCCCTGTGCACAAAATATTAATGATT
Source organism: Cedrela odorata (assembly GCA_035584115.1). NCBI lineage: Eukaryota > Viridiplantae > Streptophyta > Magnoliopsida > Sapindales > Meliaceae > Cedrela > Cedrela odorata. Next base: position 10,630 of record JAXCLQ010064526.1, on the reverse strand, counting down.
ACATTACAGAAAATTGAACAATTTTTACTTAATATCAAGTTACTGCACACATACATTTTTATTTTCTAAAATTTCTTGGTGAAGTCCAACGTTTTAACGTTAGACTTCAAGGAAGTCCAACAAAGCACCTGGGATAATTCATTGCCTTCACACCAAGAGTATGCCATGCCCACATATTTTATGGCCTCGTACATCTAACCTTTTTAACAAACAACATGCTAAGCATCATATATGTTACCTTAATAGCTACAATACGACAACTACAAAATTCACATATAAACAAATGGTAATTTATAAGGTATACTTGAAATGCAATGATAAAGTCAAACAAGTCATATTTTGACGTGTACTACTTGCTTTTTTCCTCGAGAATGACAATTTTTTTCTTATATTTTTTTGCCTTCACTACCATTACATTAATCAAACTGTTGTATAAATATTAGTAGATCGTAGATCCCCATAGATACATGTTAAATTGGTCCAAATTATCTACTATATACAACAACCAGTTGTCTGTACTGTGACGGGACCCTCCACCAAACAATAGCTGCTCAAGCAAGTAATACAACAACTTGACTGCATCAATGTTATTTATCACACTGAAATTTAAGCCATCGTATATTTTATATAATTCATCAACTGAATCACCTTATGTTTAAAATATTTGTCCCTAAGTTGATGGCTACCATGTACCTCAGCCGGATAATGAACAATATTCAAGCCCGTCATAAAAGCAAACTCCAACAAAAAAAAAATACAAATGGTGGTGCCTCTCATGAGAAAATACAAGACATTATTATCTTCTTACAAGTTTGGTGCTTTTTTTACATTAACCCTAAACATTTTTCAAATTATAAAATTTAACTAAAACTTTCAAAATATGACAAGTAGGTACCAAAATTTCTAAAATCACCGACAAACTTCTTCAAACACAATCTCAATTTTTTCGGTTACCCGACACTATCTTTTTCGACAAAATTTTACCAAAACAATAATGAAAATATACAAGCAACAAGATAAAACTAAACTCACCTAAGTCAAATTAAGATATCAATACCAACCATTTCTGATCTTGGTTACAGGGTTTCCTTTTTTATTATCAAATTCGATAATTTTTGGTTTGTTTAGTAAAGAAATTATAAAGGAGGCTAATTTAGTAAAATATAAAATAAAAGTGGTTAATTTAGATAATTTCCCATGACTTAATGGTATTAGATACTGAATTAGATTATGGGAATTATAATGGTGGTTTGTTCATTAATTGTATCTTTCAATATTGTTGATTTAGATGTTAATATTTGAAATATTAGATTAAGTGACATATGACAAAAAAGAATGAATAAATAAACTACAGAGGGTCTATTGTATTTAGTTGCAAAGATTGAAATACTTATATGTAAAAGTTGTATAGTTGAAAAAAAATTAGAAAATTATTTAGTACATTTTTGACTTATTAAGTGTGAAGTTAACCATGAAACCTCTTAATTCATTATACTTATTGGTTATTTAACATTATTTAGTTATATTTATTTAATCTTCAATAAATTATAGGTAACAAATAATATAGGAGTGAGCAAAGTATGGTAAGATTTCGGTTCTACTCGGAACCAAAACCTACCTAATAAAATTCGGTTCTTAAATTTTTAAATCAAAACTTACCTTATTATTTCATTTATGGGTTTTGGTTCGGTTCTAACTGATTTTAGAATATCATATTTATTAATTATTTCAAATTTATTAATTTTACATGGTCAAACCACTCATTAGATATGTATCTGATGTGATTGTATATTATACTTCAAGGAAGAAACATCAAAGAGTAAAAACACGAGAGAGATAATTCATGACGTACTTGATTTAAGTGGTAACTCAATCTGTAGTGCCAGGCCAGCTTCTAAGACATCTTGAACCATGAAGTCACCGGCACCAGTTTCCTTCGCATGTAAGGCAACAACAATGCCTATAGAATGCATCACGTCAATGCAACAACGTCCTTCGTACAGAATTCCTTATGACATTTAATCATTATTAACTTCCGCAAATTCCATTTTCAGAGAAACAACAAAATTTTTTAAAAAAATTGTCAGCCTAGTTGCCAAAAGACTCACATAATGCGCGAGACACATGGCAACAAATATTTAAGTCAACTGCGTTTTAGGAAAATTGAACTATGATTTTGAGAGAGAGAGAGACACACGCAGAGAATTAAATCAAGCGGGGTTGCAGATCTCTGGATTTTCAAAATCAAAGATCTCAAAATTTAGATTTTTTTTACAATTTCAACAAACAAAACTATGAAACAGTAATGATGAAACTCGTTCGTTAATGGTCATTATTATACCTCCTTCGAGTCCTCTTCAAGAATTGACGGTTTGTGTTTCATGTGCTCGTACACGGTTCCAACAATAATATATTCCATGCATTCCTCCAGTCCCAATATCGTACAAACTGAAACACAAGTAAACATGGTTAAGTAATTAACCAATCCATGCTCCAAACCTTATCATATATCATCGTTAGTCAAATTTTATTAATTTTTATCAATTAAACATCGTCATTGCTATTTCTTTCCAAAGCACTACAATAATAAATCATTAAAACAAACCCTTAAAATATCAATAAAAAACCACAAACTGGAAGCCCAAACACTAATTTAGTAATTAGCATCAGTCATTACCAAATCAAGAAAACTTCAACTTGCTCAAAATGCTAACATCTTAGGTATGGGAAATATTCCATGCCGCATTGATGCATAAATACCTATGAATACGATAACATTTTTGTAGTAAAGAAATAACCCCAAAAGCCTAAATTACCAAATTTGACCACACATTGTATAATAAAGGACCCATATAACCTTAGTATGCAAAACCCTAAACCCTAAATACTTATAAAGAAAGAAAAACAGAAATTCCATCTGTATTTTAAAAGTCTCATCCAGCAACAATAACAACAAAATTCTCAAATTTAACTCCATTAAAAAATTTGTTAGAAAGATAAGATCATTGTTATCAAATTACAGAAGTAGTAAAATATATGAACGAGAAATTGAGTGAAGGAAAGAGAAAGAGAAATAAGTTATCAAAAATAGATAAGTAAATTGATTTCTTTAAAGAAGACTTCCTTCTCCATCGATTTTCATGACTTCTATGGCGGGAAAAGAAAAAAGAGTTTTGTTTGCCCGCTCCTCGTCATTGATGCTTGAATCTTTTTTACCTTAAAAAATTAATTAAGTTAAATAAGATACTATAATCAAATTGTCCAATTTTATCTATGTAGATCAAGGATAAACGCTTGCACTTCAAGAATGAATTCCATGTTTGAATTTTGATGCCAGCATAATTTTTAGTTTTTGAAGTACAAATCAATTCTTCAGCTCTAGTTACACTGATTTTAGAATTGTACAAACCAGTTTTTCAATTTTGGTTACATTGATTTTAGAACCGGTTTCAGGATCAAACAGATCAGTGGAATAAGAATCAAACCAAAAAAAATAATTTTTTATTTTTGAAATCGGAACTGGTTCCAAAACCGAACTTGATTCAGTTCTTATCGATTTCGATTCTACTCGAAACTGCTACTCATTCGTAACAGACAACTTTATGTAAATATGGTTTGAGTCTCAAGATATGAAATTAAAGTTTAGAATGGATCAAAGTCCGTGAAAATCTTTATGAACAATTCAAGATGTAATAAGAAAGGTATAAAAGACAATTACTATTTTTGGGATTATGCAGTAAAACTGTGAAGTAGAAAGAAAGAATATGACAATGTTGAAAATGTTTAGATTTATGATTACGTGACCTTTAGGTCATGAGTTTTCATCAAACTTGAATCGAAAATTCCAAATTTTGGTAGAGTAAGTTTAAGCCCTCATTTCTCTTCTATTTTCTAACTTTGCTTTTGATTCTCTCTCTACAGCAGTGAGTCTCTCTCATTCGCTTTACTTTTTTTTTTTTTTTGGGTTTTTAAGACACTAAATTGAACCTTTGAAAAATATTTTAACCTTTAAAACTCATTTTTACTGAAGCAAAGCATCATTTTAGAACAAAAATAAAAATTTCTCAAATTGAAACCCTAACCTTTGCCGACCCATTAACTTTAAATTGGCATTGATATCTTACATTTTTTACTTAATTGGGCATCCTATTTCTTTTTTTTTTTTTTTTTGTCTTTTAAAGAACTAATTAATCACTTCATTTTTAAAAATTAAATAAATCACTTGAAACCTAATATCTATACCTTTATCCAAATTTCTTGGCTTAATTTTGTGGTTATTATGGCTAGCGGTGAAGGAATAAGAAATAGCAGGTGGTCAGTAGCCTTTAAAGGAAAGAATATGGCCATATTTAACTTTGCAAACTTTTACAGTGCCGGGATACTAAGTATAATCACTCAATTGCGTCGTAGTATTAATCATTTACAGTATATTACCAAGGATGAATTACAATTTGTGAGGATATAATTAGATTATCGTAGGTAGTATAATTACGAAAGCCTGGTGGGAGAGTTTTGTTACAATGCATAAACATTATCCTTTAGATAGAGAATATTTTATTCTAATTTTAAGTCAGTTAGCTTCTTTAGAAGTGAGATTGTTTTAGAGTAAGGTGCACTGAGATTAGAATCACTCTTGATAAGTTGAATGAATAACCCTAATAGAGGCGCTCAGGTGAATTGTTCAACTAAGTTGCCCTCATTTCTAGACTTTAATAGATTGATTTCTTTATAAAGCATATATAGAGATCACATTATTATAAGACATTTATTCATGAACTATTTTATTTTATATGCGAACCCTCTAGGGAGTGGCAAGTTTTTTAGAGGATTATGCAGTTTAACATGCACCGACATAAAGAAAACTCAAATGAGATCAACAAGATGGATTTGATGATTATTAGAAGCTTATTCAAGGGGGAACAACTAAACTTAGGCTTTACATTCTACATTACATATATATACTTCGGGGCCACTCCAAAACCTCACTACCTTATGTTATAATGATTACGAAGATACGCGAGAATTATGATCTATTTGCCACGTATGAGTCTGATGTTATCCTTCTTAACTTCAAACCCCTGATCTAATAACTATAGGTCGTAAAGTTTATGCACTTAAGAACGGAGAATGGAAACTTAAAAAGGATCAGCCACTTCAGAATTTACACTAGAATAATAAATTCGGCAACTATATTTTTGGTGAATAATAAACCTGGTGAAAAGAACTATATTAACTGTACAGCAGAATTTCGGTTTCGGGATGACTTTTTTTGAAGTGAATTCTATATTACACGAGAAAGTCTATATCTTAAAGAAATTGCAATTCAGAATTTAGAATTGGTAATATGAAATTTCAGAGACCGTTGAAACTCAAGCGGTAACTAGCACATGGTGAGCCAGAATTTTGGTTTAGAAATTTGAAATTATAGATTCATGTCAGGGAAGTGTGAAATGAGTTTAAACGACTAGGTTTTTTTTTTTTTTTTTCGGAAATCTCCATAAATTCATTTCAAACATAAGAACTCGTACTCCGAGTATATTGAGCCAAATAGAATTTTTTTAAAAAAAATGGACTCTCTAGATTTGAAAATTAGACTATCGATTCTGGGAACTAGACTGTCCAGTTCCCGAGTCAAATAGTTCAATTTGAAAATTGAATTGTCTAGTTTCCTACAAGTAAACCCAACGATAAGGGTATATAATTCATTGTTGGTTATATGTCCTAGATCCAATAGGGACAAAAATATAATTGTACATTATTGTATTGATTAATAAAATTGGTAATTTATTTATAAGTTTTGTTTATGTTGACTACATATATTAAAGTCCTTAGAATGACAATTAGAGGAATTAACTTAAGTTTAATTTATGATATCCCATCATTCTTAAATGTTCCCGATCGTAGGATTATTAACACGAGGATATTAATAAATCCAGATTAGATCGGCATATGTTATATCTGCTTCCTTGGAGAAGGAAGGTAGCTGATCTTATAAGCTACTAGTGAAGATATTCACTTAGTATAACATATGGATGCTTGTTAGAGAACAAATTCATCGAACTGACCCGCTTGAGAAATTCATATGGAGTGTTATCCACATGTCTATGACATTTCTCTCAGTTACGATAGTATAACTGATTCTTAGACTTAAGATTTTCATGGTACCTTATTTGTGGATCATATATGTTTTGACATTACACCTCCGTCTTCCATAGCAAAAATGCGCATAGTATAATGATTGGGCAATATGAGAAGCACGCGAAGGTTGTGAGAGATTAATAAAGGATTTGCTGCTTTGGACAACATAGAGTCAATATCTTAAGGAGAGCCATTTTGACATAAGTGATAATGTAAGTTCATGGCCATAGCGAGTTCTGAAAGGAGTTTCAGATACTCTAAAATTATATTATCAACTTTAGTCAAAAAGTTTCAATAACCATGATTTAATAGAGTAGACATTTTTCATACTCTAGAATCGTTGATGGGATATGTACGAGGCGAAAAGATTGTATCATACGGTAATCATATACTGATTAGGTTTTACTAATTTAGTATTCTTTCTCAATTGGGGGTCATGATGCATTGCTAGATGCCACTCATGATCTATGGAATTTAGTTTTTTAATTAAGGAGTTAATTGAGGAAAAATTAATTAGATTAATTTATCTAGATTTAAGAAGTTTATAACTAATTCCATTGTCAACATAAAAAAAAAACCTAATGGGTCACACACTAAAAGGTATTGAGGAATTAAGATTATATTATGTAGATAAATGATCAAGGACTTAATTATTAAGTTCATAATCTTTAAGGGTTTATTTAATAGTTTTGAAAACTATTTAAGGTTAAATTATAATTATGCAAAGTGTTTGTATTTAATTATAGGTTTCCTAATTTGATTAAGATAATATTATTTAATTAATTAAATTAATTAAATAATATTTAATTTTAAAATATATTAAGATAATATTATTTAATTAATTAGATTAATTAAATAATATTTAAATTTTAAAAATAGATTACTAATAAGATTAGAAATCTATTTAATAACTTTTTAAATAGGATTTAAAAGATTAAAATATGAAACATATATAAACCCTTGTTTTGGCCATAAAATGTACGTGAATGTGAAGAGAGAATTTTCTTCAAGAGTTGAGAGAAAATTCTTTTGGCCAAAAACTCTTTACTTTGTCTCTTTTCAAGAACTAGCATTCATGAAAAGACATACTATATAATTAAGATTTAGGGGAATCTTAAAACCCTAATTCTCTACCTTGTGTGGATTACTATTAAAGGTCACACACTTGAATGGCTAATCTAGAAAAAGGTGTTTGTGCAGTTTTCGTATTTGAGCCATAACTTTTGGTTTAAATTTTGGATTAATACAATTTAAGAAGATCTGAAAAGAAGACTCGAAAATCTACAACTTTGCATTCACGAAGAAATATAGATTCAAACGTTTTGAAGGTCAAAACGGTAATTAAAGGTATGAATCTGTAAAAAATATGATGAAGTCTTAATTTATCCCCATTGGTGATGAAGATCTAAGATAGGATCTTAATCTTCTATTTTATATTTCATTGATATTATAAAGTATGTTAAATAACATAACCTTGGCATGGAAATTAATGAACATTAATTAATATGATTAATTAAAGTAATTTTAAATTTCCCGCATATAGTATGCTTAATTCCCAACAGATCTTAAGTCTGAGAATCAGTCATACTATCTAACTGAGAGAAATGCCATAGACATGTGGATAACACTCTATATGGGTTTCTCAAGCGGGTCAGTTCGATGAACTTGTTCTCTAACAAGCATCCATATGTTATACTAAGTGAACACCTTCACTAGTAGCTTATGAGATCAGCTACCTTCCTTCTCCAAGGAAGTAGACATAACATATGCCGATCTAATATGAATTTATTGATGTCTTCGTGTTAATAATTCTACGATCGGGAACATTTAAAAATGACGGGATCTCATAAATTAAATTTAAGTTAATTCCTCTAATTGTCATTCTAAGGACTTTATATCTAAGTATTCAACATAAACAAAATTTATAAATAAATTGCCAATTTTATTAATCAATACAATAATGTACAATTACATTTTTATCCTTATTGGATCTAGGGTATATAACCAACAATCTCTCACTTACACTAGAGTCAATTTCTATGATACTTTACACCAAACAATTTAGTGTGCCTATCATACTTCTGCTGGAACAGTGGCTTAGTAAGAGAATATGTTAAGTTTTCTTCAGTGAATATCTTTTATACCTTCACTTCACTTCTATATTATTTCTATAATCAGGTGACATCGCCTAAGTACATGTTTGGATCTTTATAGAGACCTTTATTCCATAGCCAGTGGGTTGTGGGCCCACAATTTATCACAATCGAATTGTGACTGTCATGAACTACACAAAAATTTGTGATGAACTTTCTTATCCAAACTATTTCTTTAGGTACTTCTAAAGTGGCTATATACTCGGCTTTGATAATTGAGTTTGTTGTATTAGTTTACTTAGAACTCTTCTAGCTTACAATAACTCTTAACATAGTAAACAAATATCTAAATTGTAATTTGCTATCATCTTTGTCAGATTGAAAGCTAACATCACAATAGCTTAACACTTTGAGCTTAGAACATCCTCCATTAATCAAGAACAAATCATTAATTCTTCTTAAGTACTTAAGGATTGTCTTGACCTCTATCTAGTGACATTCACTTGGATTTACCTAATATATGTGCTCGTAACACTTAGAGCAAAGGACACATCAGGTTTTGTACATAGCATAGCGTACATGATTGATCATATGACTAAAGCATATGATAATTATTTCATGCGTTCAACCTCTATAAGAGTTTTAGGACACTTTTCCTTTAAAGGGGTAGATTTCATGCCTCATAGGCAAGTAATCTCTTTTTAAATCTTTTATCTTAAACATTTTAAGAACTATATCTATGTACATGGATTGTGAGAGACCGAAAAACCTTTTAGATCTATCTTTATAGATCTTAATTCCCAAAAAATAGGTTATTTCTCCCAAATATTTTATGGAGAATTTATTAGATAACTATAATTTGACTGATTAAAGTATTGGAAAATCATTTTCTATTATTAATATGTCATTTACATATAATATTAGAAATATGACTATGCTCCCACTAATCTTTTTGTATACATAAGATTCATCTTTATTTTTTTTTTAATAAAATTAACTCTTTGATTATCTCATCAAAATGAAGGTTCTAACTTCAAAAAGCTTACTTTATTTCACAAATAAATCGTTGTAGCTTGCATACCTTATTTATGTTTCTTTTATAAATGAAACCTTCAAGTTGTATCATATACACATCCTTTGTAAGGTCTTCATTTAGGAAGACAGTTTTAAAATCTGTCAAATCTTATAATCATGGTATATACTATTGTAAGCAGAATCCTAATAGACTCATTTGTCTTTCCTTTAAAGACCTATTTACACCCAAATGAGAGTAATCCCTTCATGTGTATCTACCAAGTTCTAAACTTAATTGATATGTATTGAGTCTATTTAAAATTTCATGGCTTTAAACCAATTTAAAAAGTCAATATCAGATATTGTCTCTTTATAACTAATAGGATCATCTTTCTCAACGATTAATACATCATATTTACATTTTATGAGAGATCTATATCTTTTTGACTTATGATGTATTCTACTAGATTTTTAGAGTTCTTAATCTTATGATTGTTCCACCACCAATCTTTTGCACATTGAAGGTGATTTAATGTCATTTTGTAGTTCTAGAACTATGTCAAGTTCTAGTCTACTCCCACTATCTTTTCTTAGAAGAAATTCTTTCTCTAGAAAAATAGTGTTACGTGAAACAAACATATTTTGTTCACTTGGATCGTAGAAGTAATATCCTCTTGTTTCTTCACATAAGCATTACAACCTCAAACTTTCATAAAATTGAGATTGGGTCATTTGCCATGCCATATCTCATATGGTGTCTTACTAATTGATTCAGTTGGAACATTATTTAAAAATAAGTAGTTGTTTCCAGTGTTTGTCCCCATAATGATATTGGAAGATTTGTGCCAGACATTATTTATCGTACCATGTCTAACATGATTCGATTTCTCCTTTCAAAATCACCAATGTTACGGTATTCCGATAGGAGTCCATATCATATTCTTTAAGATAGTCTTAAAACTCATAACTTAAGTACTCTTTACTTCGATCAGATCGTAGTGTTTTAATACTTTTGTTAGTTTGTGTCTCTACTTTATTTTTAAAGTCTTTGAACTTTTCAAATAATTTAAACTTATACTTCATCAAGTATACATAATCAAAACATAAATGATCATCAGTAAAGATTATAAAGTAAAAGTTACCACCCTTTGTTTAAATTGACATAGAGTTTTATACATTGGTATGTACTAGCTCTAATAATTCAATTACACGTAGTCCCTTTCCAATAAAGGGTAATTTTGTTATTTTGCCAATTAAACAAGATTCACAAGTTGTATATGATTCATAATCAAAGGAGTTCAAGTAACTCTCTTTATGCAATTTTGTAAATCTTGTTTCATTTATATGACCAAGCCTACAGTGCCAAAGGTATAACTCTTTTAGAC
>JAXCLQ010064515.1:0-15487 GCA_035584115.1 Cedrela odorata | reverse complement strand
ACCTTTCTGAAAACACATACTCTGCCCAAAGATTTCATTTTCCATGTATGACATCCCCTCTAGGATCTCAAGCTCAAATATTTAAGCCAGCAGATTCCATATTGGCCATCACTTGTCCTCATACACCAAAAACACATTGCCATTAAGCTTCTTTCACCAGGCATGGCTAGCTCGGTGTAATATATATAAGTGAACAATGTGCCTCAATGCGAAGGGCAACCGTGACACTTCAGGTCAAAGGACTAGTGGTATATTAGTACAGTTGTGTGACATATCATTGACTGTGAATAATTACCCATGTGATTCGTCACGTTTGGTCACGTTTAGTAACACATTCTCTAACGTATTACTCATGTTTATCCTCTTATGACATGAAACTCGTCACCCAACTATTAGCATCAAATACTAATCCTTAGCAACATCAAAGATGCTAGTCATACAATGTTTGTTTGAGATATGCTCTAAAACCAATCTTATTATACGGTTTAGGGATATCATCCTTATGTACATATAACTTTGTAATTAATTGTAAATTAGTTTATGATTAATAAAATAGCATTTATATTATTTTGCATATACAGTTGTGTATATATATAGATATTATATATAAAATGCATAATAAAATCTCGTGATGTATTATGACATCATGACTTTATCTGCAAGGAGTTGTAGATATGAGTATAAAGTCCTATTTAAATACATCCAAATCAGTTTCCAGTTAAGGTATTGTTATATGGGAGTATGACATTACATGACTGGCATGTTTGATGCTACCAAGGATTAGTATTTGATGCTAATAGTTGGGTAACAAGTCTTATGTCACAAGAGCATAAACATGAGTAATACATTGGAGTACGAGTTACTAAACGTTACCAAAAGTGACGAATCACATGGGTGATTATCCACAGTTAATGATACATAACACAGCCATACTAGTATATTACTAGTCCTTTGATCTGAGGTATCATAGCTGCCCTCCGTACTAAGGCACATCGTTTACTTATGTATATCGCACCGGGCTAGCTATGCCTAGTGAAATAAGCTTGCTGGCAATGTGTTTAGGTGTAAGAGGACAGGTGATAACCAAGACGAAATCTACTGGCTTAGATATTGAAGCTTGAAATCTTAGGCAGGGATGTCATACATGGGAAATGAAATCTCTAGCCATAGTACGTGTTTCTAGAAAGATGTTTTTGGATACATGATTCTCGTATATGATTCGAGACCATGATTCTATGATTGAGTTAGGGGTTTAACAATTCCATGACCTGCACTCAATCGGGAGTTGACAGCAGAGACTTTATTACATGAACATACGACTATATTGATTCATTAGTGTCTAGGGTTGTGGCATCTTGCTAGAGGTTGCGCATAATCATTAGGAACTTTGGTTACAAAGAGTTGTATCGAAGAGATACGAAGGAGTTCGTGTCCACCCATGTCCAGCTCACGGTGAACCCGGAAGGTCACACACATAGTCGGTTACTTGATGATGATGACTATTTCTACTATGTAATAATCATTAATTGGTTAATAATATTATACAGATATTGATCGGGGAGCAATTTGATTCTTTAATCGTAAAGAATATATTTTTCGATTCTGACGCACTAGCACAGGTATGTGTAAAAAATATTTCGGTTTAATTTTGGAATACCATAAATATGAGTTGCGAATGTAATAATATTAACATATTAGTATTATATTTTAATATGATTAAAGTAATCATAAAATGTAAATATTAATTATATTAATATAATAATAAATATCTAAAATGTATTATTGATATTTATATATATATTATTATTAAAGTAATGATATATATATATATATATAAATGTATATATGTAAGATGTTTATTAATATATGTGGATATAAATATATATATATATATATATTAAAGTGATGTGTGTGTATATATATATATATGCAATTGTCTCTCTATCTCCCTCATTTTAATATAAGTATATATATGTTAATTTGATTAATGTATATATATTATATTAATAATGTATTAATGTATACATGTATTATTGTAATTCATGCATTTGATTAACAAAAATCAATGCATACAGCTGATATTAACCACGACTCATCTTCTTGCATTAAATTTCATTTTGATATTTTGAAGATGCAAGTCGGTTGATTATGTAGGTGGCGTCGATGAAAAATAACACAAAAGCTTAAGTGTTAAGCTTATATATATACATAATACTTTATGCTATTACACACACTTCTCTATTTTTTTTTCCTTCTCTGTTTTTTTGTAAAAAACCAAAAGCTTTTTCTTCTTCAACCATAAGCTACTTAGTGAAACAAGCTTATTAAAGCAAAGACGGAAAAGAGAAGCAAGCTTGGGTTATGAACCGGAGCTAGAACAGAAGAGAGAGAAAAGAAAACTGTAGAGAGAGAAAGCTTGGTAAGCTTGTTGAAGTTCAAACCGAAGCTTGCAAATCCTAAACAAGCCGTAACCGGCTTTATCATTTCAACGTGTGGATCACCTGAGGGAGCAAACTTGTTGTTGTCCCGAATTGTAAAGCCAAAGGTGAGTCATCTCTGTATTGTTAAATTTTGAACAGAGTATTATTTTAAAGCCATAACATGCATGAGTGCATGTTTAAATCAGTTGGGAGCCTATTCTATAGGTTCATGAAGATGGCCATAGCTGCCCTGTGGCGGTTGCATGCCCAGAAGTTCCTTTCGTGCATCGTGCTTTTGCTATTCACGGAAACAGAGCATGAGAGCTCATTGTTCTGTTCAATGTCATACTCCCATATGACAATACCTCAATTGGAAATTGATTCAGATGTATTTAAATTAAACTCTGTACTCATATCTACAACTCTTTGTAGATAGAGTTTTGACATTATAATATATTACAAGATCTCATTCTGCATTTTTTATTCAATGTTTATATTTATATATATATATATACGTAACTAAATATGCAAATGATATAAATGCCCTTTTATTAATCATAAACTAATTTATAATTAATTACAAAGTTATATATACATAAGGATAATATCCCTAAACCGTATGACACGATTAGTTCTAAGGCATATCTCCAATACCAACAACATTTTCAATCGGCCAAAACTTCTTCCTCACATGCATATTGTGCTCTTTCTCACACCCATATTATTGTGCATCATCCTCTCTCTCTCGGTTTGCAAGGTTAAGCTAAATAATGGAATGAAAATTGAATGAGAGAGAAAGAACAAACATTTGCTTTTAATTTGGCCATGATCTCTCTCCTAATTGGCCAAAGTTCATCACATATGCAAAGCTCCCTCTCACTTTCTCCCTTGAAACTTTTGCTTTCTCTCGATTTATCAACCTTTCTCACACTTTAAATTCTAGTTTTTGTTAAGTTGAAATGGAAAGATAGGAAGGAAATCGAATAAGGCACTTAAGACAAAGGCATTATATGTGTGTGTGTATGTACGGGAAAAGGAAATAAAAGGCTTACATGTGTTTTCATATGTTTTATTTGTGAAGTCAATCATAAAGCAAATGAAGACCAAATCGAAAGTGATAAACATTTAAGGCAATTGGGTTATATATATATAAACACATGTATACTAAAAAGACTATACCACATTACTTTTTATTTGTTTTAATTTGGACTTCTATTCTTACTTGAATTAAAACTATTTAATTTGCATTTAAATGCATATAAATTTTACTACTTGTAGTAATATAAGTAGTACCATATATTATAAGTTTGTATTATTCTTTAATACAAACTTTTAAATTTCATATTATGACTTACAATGGTATTACATAAACTATTATTTTATGTCTTATTGTTATGTAGAAAATGCGGTCATGACACCAAGGGACCAGCCAGTGGACTAGCCTGCACCGATTGCGAAGGATGATCAACAGGCGGCAATGGAAGTGCTTGAGCTAGCAAAGCCAAGACCACCTTCATCCACCCACTCAGCATCAACGACCATATTGAAGGAGTTAGGGCCACAATAGCTACTGTCATGTAAACGGGTTAATACTGCCATAACAAATTTTGTTGAGCGTGTCAATATCACTTTTGCAGTTTTTGTTGAACGGGTCACTAGATTGGAATCAATGGTGATAACTCAGACACATAAGATGGAAGAGCGTCTTGGGCATGGCGAAGAAAAGATTATGCAACTTTGTAGGCTAGGACTCGATTTTTGAAAGGAAACTCGATGCTTTATAGAGAGCCTGTCGTGAAGAGCGACACCGGTATATTATTGAATACCTACAGCCACATCTCAAGCACCATAACCGCCACCTTCAGGCTACCAGTCATTATACGCATCACAGCAGAGCACATCACAACCCGTTCCTTTTGCTAGCGATAATAGTAGTTCAGAGTAACTTGTTGATGCTAGGTTCATGTGTTGTTTTATGTTTTGATTACATGGACTACCTTGTGTTGGAATGTTAAGTTTTTTATTAATGAAATTGATGTTTCATTTCTTTTCCCTTGCATTAGTACTTCATTCAAACTTGCTTATTTATGTTTTGATTGCTGACAAAAAGGGGGAGAAATAATTGATTAAGAGGGAGATAATAGGAGAAATAATACGAGTTAATTTGACAAAAAGGAGGAGATAATAAGGAATTATCTTACCATCGTTTATTAAAAGGGAAACTTGAATGGATTATAAAGAACCAATTTGTAGACCTTAAGAGGGAGAAATTTTGATTTGACATAGTAAACCTTAAGAGGGAGATCAATAAAAATTGTAAAACTTAAATTGAATCAAAACTTTATAAATCAACATTGTTTTGTCATCATCAAAAAAGGGGAGATTGATGATATCATATTGTACAATAGAAGTTTTGATTGGACATTGATGATATCATGTAAGATTTTGTGTTTTCGATACTGAACAAACTTGTTGTAATGTCAATTTAACTTATGAATAATATGAATATATGCTTGAATGGGTTAAGTATCAAGAAAATTATATGTGAATGAGTCTAGAATAATTTAAATAATTTTCTATGAGAACTGTGTGCTTAAACTTAACAAGATCGATACATAAAGTTAACGGATTAACACATTTACAAAATAGATCGATTCACTGAGGGTGCATATCGATGCCTTCACAAAGATCGATATTGAAAGTTCATAGGATCGACAAATGTCAAGTTCGAGACTTCGAAGGAAATTTCCAAATCGTCTAAATCGATACATACGAAAAGCGGATCAATACCTTTCAAGGTCAGAGAGTTTGAAAATATTTACAACCAAAACCATGTCAATACTTTTGTAGAAGAGATCAATACCTTACAAGTCAAAGAGTTCGAAAATATTTACAAGCTGAACTAGGTCGATACTTTCATAGAAGAGATAGATACCTTACAAGTCAGAGAGTTCGAAAATATTTACGAGCTGAACCAGATCAATACCTTCATAGAAGAGATCGATATATTGCAAGTTAGAGACTTCATAATTATTTACAAACTCGATCAAATTGATACAAGAAGGCAAAGGGATTGATACTCAAGGTTGAAGAAAAACTCATATTCAAATTTTACATGAATGGATCGAAACCTAGTCCAAAGAAATCAATACATGTTGATGAATTTAAGTGCAACGGTAACTTTTGTCATATATATTGCGAACATTAATTGCACCAAAGAAAGCCGTTAGACACAAGTGTCTTCACAATTAAATCAGTTTAAATAAAAGATTTTCAGTCAAAAAGAA
The DNA here is from genome assembly GCA_035584115.1 of Cedrela odorata. Lineage (NCBI taxonomy): Eukaryota > Viridiplantae > Streptophyta > Magnoliopsida > Sapindales > Meliaceae > Cedrela > Cedrela odorata. The sequence goes on along the minus strand of JAXCLQ010064515.1, from coordinate 9,780 downwards.
TAACAAGTGAACATTTGCAAATTATCAAGTGAATATTCTTCATCTTCAATGTGAAAAATAACTTTCTCTCTCTACTGCATTTATTTTGTAACTACTTTGTAAGAAAAAATTAATTGTGTGAGCTTATTGTGTTATCTACTCTTGTGAGAGAGTTTAAATAGAAAACTTATTTCTAATTCTTACTGGATTTATCTTCACCTTGTGAAAAGGAAGATTGTATTAGGTTTCTTTTCATCTGTTAAAAGGAAGAATAAGGTTGCTTTTACCTCACAAGAAATAGTTGTATTGGGTTTCACTTAACCCGAATAAACGAGGAGATAGTCAAATCTCGGTGTAGAGTCAAAATTGAAAGAGTAAACATAGACCATACTTGCTGAACCACTATAAAATTACTATTCGTAATCTTTCTCTCTCTATTCTCTTTATTTATTACAGTGCATTCATATTTTTATATCATTGAGCATTAAATTTTTTAAGAAACCAATCAACCCTCACAATAGAAGTCCTCTATTTTCAATATCATCTGGTTTGAGTTTGGTGCTGGAAACAAAAAAAATTGATATTTTTCCTCTTTCTTATGTCCTCAAATTGTTTCTTGGTTTTTTGGATTCTCTTTTTGTTGTATTAAAGGTAGGTCATCGATAAATATTTTCATTCTAATGTGTCCCTAGAATAAATTTTTAGTATATATCACGATTGACTCATCCTCATCGTTTGTCCTCAGCCCTTTTTCACCAGAAGTTAGAGAGTTGCATCGCTTTAGGTAACGTCGTTTCAAATTTTGAAGAGGTACAAAAACAGTAGTGACACATTTATTTCACTACTAGTTGTAGGTACAACATCATGCAACTAATGAATGCACTATACATGGTGCAATCTTGACCATCAACATTTGAACTACTTTGATCTACTTTCCTCAATTAAGTATAGAAGGAAATTTTCAATCTCATATTCTCACTTTCTAAATTTTTCTTTAGTTTTAGAGAGAGAATCACCGCCTTTTCAAAGAGAAAAAGCTTGAGTTCAACTGTTTATTGATAACATTTCCTCAATTATGAACTGCAACTTGATCATTTCTTAGTTGATTTTGCCTTTTATTTTTCCATTCAGGTTGGTATTATAAACTTTTTGCTTACTTTTGTCTTTCTTTTTTCCTTGTGTTTCATGGTTTTCTAGATTTTCTTTGCATGTGTGGTTTGCATTTTCTATATTTTCTAGGTTTCCTTGCTCTGTTTGATTTGTATGCTACTAGAAAAATGAATAGAACATGTTTATTAATGGTTTTGTTGCTTGTTCCCAAGTCACTAAAACCAAGAATTTAATTTGCTTTAACTTGGTAAGTATAGATTGTTGTTTTGTCTTTGGCTCGTAACAATTTGTCTTCCTTAGATCTCTAGGGTAGGATCAGATTCCCAAAATATTTTTGATCAGGCCTTTACTCTTTAAATGTCTAATCAAAACATTGAATCCTCCAGCTTTACCCCAATTGAGAAATTAGATCAAATTTCCCTCAAGAAGAGAGAGAAAAAAGCTAAGGCCGCTGTTAAAAAATCCTCAGCCCTTAGATTTTTAAAGAACATAATGAAACCTCTTACCTAAACCATTGAATTTGTTCAACTCAGTGATTCTGAGGACAAGATAAGCGTACTGAGAGTATGGGTGAGGTTCTTAAAGACGAGAACCTCACTGTAAAATCCAAGGTTAATGAGCCTGAGGATAATAGAAGACCCAAAGGTAAGGCATCTACTAGCATGCGTGGGTAGGATGTGTCTCAAGCTATCTCTCATTACTTCTATAAGAACAACAGTTCAAATGAGATAGACTGGTACTGGTCCTCGCTTAAAATGGATGAACTGGAGTGTCTTAGGAGATTATACATAATCCATGATGACATCTTTCTTAGGTTATTGAGGGACGAAGAATACCATAGTAACACACCTCAGGGATGGATTACTTTTTATGAGGAACTCTTCAGGCTAGGTGCCCGGTTCCTTATCGTAAGGATTCCCCTTGCTAACTGAATGTCAAAGCCTGGAGGACAATATCTGAGATGTTTATTCTTTGGAAGAAGCTATACTAGTCTAAGCCTACCTTGTAGGAGATACAATCCTTGTACCACTTGAGATGTTAGTGTATATGCCCTAGAAACTAATCGTGTTGTAGGTTTCTCGGCAAGTAATTTATAATCAGATATTTATTATTTTTAATAAATAATAGAATTGTTCTTGATTCACATTTGTATGTTGTTTCAACTATTTATACATGTTGTAAAAATTTATGAATGTGATAAGTTCAAATAAGACATTTAAAGTAAATATTCTTATCAAAATTGTTCCCTACGAAAACAATATTATTTGGGCAATAATATTATATAGTAGGCATATTGAATGCTTCCGAAAAGATATCAAAAAGTTAATATAAGTTCGGATGATGATAATAGTCATGTCACTGGAGTATTATTGTGGATTCATGGTTAGAGAACCGTTTATCGAACATGACCAAAATAAAAGATAAATCACATGGAATAGCATGATGTCAATGATTAATCGTTTGGTCATATTAGTGTATAATATAATCCTTCGACCTGAGACATCGTGGTCGAATTTGGTATGGATGTGTATGATTCATATGGTGTATACGTACGAGGCTAGCCATGTCACGTACAATAAGCCTATTTGGTCATGTATTGTTTGTGTGCAAAATGAACGATGGTCAAGATGGGATCCGTTGACTCAGAATTTTAGGATTGGAGTTTCCGCTAACTCAATCCTTATCCAAATTCCTATGGTGAGTATCCATAAATGTCAGAAAAATAAATCTCTGGCTAGAGTGATTATTAGTTATGCGAAAAGTTCGCGATAACAAGTTCAGGACATAGCGATCGATGGTTCATAAAGAAATCAAGTTCAAGATTTTGACATCCGTGAATGTATACTCGATAAGGATATAGGCGATGGAAGGATATTACCTATATGGTAAATATATCAGTTTATATTAAAATAGGATTTGATGAAGTTATTAAACTCTCCGCGTTTTCGGGGCTATAGCATGTTGCTAGATGTCAACCATAGTCAGTGTTTTTGAAATTAATTTTAGATGAGATCCAAAATCGGAACACGGCTAATTCATAGGGGTCTCACAAGGTCACAATACTTGATGTAAGAAGGTACGAATTATTTAAAAGGAAGCTAGCACCATCCTAAAATATTAAAGATTTTGATTATTTTATGTAAGTGTTACATAAAATTAAATAACGTATTTTAAGAGTTAAAATAGCCGTACAATAATTAATTAGATTAATTATATTTAATTGAGACGGTACTTAATAATATTTATTAGGGACTAAATATTAATCCTTTAAAAGTTAAATGACTTATAATAAATACCTAAGGATTAAAAATACAAACTAGTATAGTTAGCATGCCTTTATGACAATAAGTGATTGCCCTAGGATTAAATTGCAAAGCATGGGATAATTTTTACCAAAATTAGATTTTTCAAGGACTCCCATGCAAATAAAATATTTGCAAATTAGCCCTAGCTATAAAAACCAAAGTCTTTCATATTTTCTCATTAAGTGAAAACACTAAGAAAATTAGAAGAAAAGCTCTCTTTTTCTCTTAAAAACCTCTCCTTTTCATTGTGTATCAAGGGTGAAAAATTATAGAAGGCTTGTGTTCTTCAAGTCTATTACTCCTTCATCTTCTTCAAGCATCCATTAAAGTAAGGTAAACACATCAATTCCATCTTACAAATTCAGTTTTTTTTTTTGAAAGATTACCATGAAAATCTTGCAAGCTATAAAATGTTCTTAGCGTGCAAATCTAATTTATCATCCTCTTCATGTATTTTTGTTTTTCAACATGGGGCCGAACCCAAAAGGAATTTGTATTTCTATTACTTAACCATTTGGATAGGGAAGGAGTGAAAATATAGATGGTTCTTTATTAGTGGGTCATGGGGCCCCGGTTAGAGGATTGAGGTTGAATATATGACACCTTAACCAAATTCAGCTTAACAGGTTACTCTTATTTTATTTTATATTTATTTTTTTTATCATTGCCTTGTCCTTTTAGTATCTTACCCAAGGTAATTTTATCTTCTAGTTACTTGGATATCAAGGGCAATACTTGAAATCCTTTTTAAAGTAAAGGTTGAAGCTGTCCTCGCTGAGCCCTTTAACCAAAAATACCTCTTCAACCCCATCAATCTTCAAGTGTTAGGTCTTGTGTAGTTTATTCTTGAGGTAGAAGTAAAGCCTAAAAAATGTAAGTATTTTCCTCGTTATTTTATTTTCTTCTTTAGGTAAGATTTATTCTACATTTTGTTTTGTAGGTAAAATGGATCTAAAAAATCCAAAGGGCGAGAAGGCGGCCGCACCGGGCAAGGGGTTTATTCAAAACCTTTTTGCCAAAAAAAGTTGTTAATGATGAAGGCCTTCATCTCCCCATTGCCGAAACGTCCCTTGTAGTGGACAAAGGGAAGGAAAAGGTTCCACAGGGGCCTACTTCGAATGTTGTTAAGCCGATCTCAAAGAAAGCTCTGAAGATGACTTATCATATGTCCACTAGGGGTAGCTTTGGTAATCAATTGCACCTCATCTATATACATGAGGCAAAGCCTAAGGTGAAGAAGAACTGGGCCTAGAAGTTTTCATGCTACTCTTATACAGAGGCCTACGATCTCTTTAGCAAGTTCACCTTTAGGTACAATATTAGATTTCACTTTATTTTACTTATCCCTTTACTAATTGTTTATATTCTCAGCTTGCTCATGGTCTTACCAAGCATCACGAGGGTTCCATGAATGCTTTCAGTGTAAGCTACAAAAGTTAAACCTATTGAATCGAAGCGTAAGAGAAACAAGCCAGAGTTGAAGACGTTCAAGGAGAAGTTGCAGAAGTTTAAGCAGTGAGTAAACTTCTTTTAGGCCACTTTAAATGAGGAAAGAAGAGCTTAGGATTGGTAGCTTCGTCTCTTTTAGGACACCATCACCGACCTTAAAGTCAACTTGGGGCTTTCTCAGTTGACTAAGAAAATTGCTGCAAACGAAGGTGCCCTCTTCGCTATAAACAACTACTTGGACTTGTTCAAGTCCTTAAATCCTTTAGTCAACTTGTCATGGTTAGAGGAAATGATTGCTCATATCTTGAGCGATAAGGTGCAACATATTAATAAGGGTGTTGAGGAGACTGAGGTTGTTGCTGCTAATAAGCTTGCTAGGGTCATAGACGTTAACGTGACTATTTCTAATGTCGTTGTCTCTGGTGCAAAGGACAATTTGACTCTAGCTGTTGTCATTTCCATCATGATCGAAGTAAAAGGTGATCCTACTACTAACTCAGGTACCTCGTGTGCAAAAGATGTAGACTCAGCTTTTGACAATCAAACTTCTGCTGCTTGATCCTTTGAATTTTTTCCTTTTATTTTTTTTTTTGTAAGAACTCATGGTTCTTGGATATTTTTGAATATAATGCAATTTCTTTTTTATTCATTGTGTTTGAATACACATTTCATTATTATTTTTTATACTCCTTATCATTTTCTTAAAATACCTATTAATGATTCAATTATAATTAATCAAACAATTAACTAAGTAATTCCCCTCATATTACTTAACTAATAACCAAGAATACCTTAATAATATTTAAACAAGTAATTGATGATATCATACGCATGATGAAAGTTTGATTTGTTGTTAATGATATCATATTGAATGTCTATGTATTTTCAATGATGAACAAATTTATATATCTTTTGTTATAATGTTAATTTCACTTATTAAATGAATATTATATTGATGTATATATGTTTGAATATATCAAGTATAAAGGAAATTGTATATGATTGTGTTTATGAGTAAAATTAAACAAATTTTTGTAAGAAATCTATGTTTAAGCCAATAGTGTCAATACATGGAGTTATAAAGTGTAACATCCTAATCTCGAAATGTTATCGGTATGTAATAAAACCACCCTATCACCCTAAGCCTTCCACAATTTATCCAAATTCCAATGCAAAACATGCATACACAATATATTTATCCAACATACTCATGCAACTCAAGGGGCGATATACCTCCACTGATATTATATACAACTCAAATGCTCACATCATAGTATAAGTAATTAAATATACAAATAATTAACCATGTTCATAATTATAATATTTGATGTCAAACTAGACATCATATTACTTAAAAAATGACACTATACATGACATAAACCTAACAACCTTAGTGACTATGATGTCGACCCTCTCCTAAACTCGTATCTTCATGATGCTGAAATAGCTTTTCAGATATAAGGTTCTGCAAAACTGGAGAGTAGGGGGGTGAGTCTAACGAGACTCAGTGAGTAGATGCTAATATAATAAAATATACTAATTAGAAAAATCAATTTTTTGCTAAAAATGAACTAAACTCCGAGTTATAATCAAAATCATGGTTGAAATCTTTTGTAATTAAATTACTTTGGAAACTGTAAGGTTATGAAGCTAAATTTAACATCACATATAAAACCTTTTGTGGTGATAAAACTAATTTCAACATCCTCAGGACATACACAGATTTCTCTGGTATTTAGGGGTATTACGTATAGTCATCCCTCTAGATACATCTATGTTAACTCTGATATCTAGAGACGTTATGTACCGTCGTCCCCCTAAATAAATCTTTGTAATACTTGATGTCTTGAGGCATTACGTATTGCCGTTCCCTAAGTCACCAGTACTGCTCTCAGTAATGTGACATCTGAAGCAAGGGAATCCAAGAGCGTTACATATCACCGTCCCTTTAGTTTTGAGTCAACAATTACACATATGCACATGGTCTTTAATCATAAAACAACTTAAGAATACTCAACCCATGTCAGACAACAATACTATAAATTTTGCTTTAAGTTCACGAAATAAATAAATCACACATACCATAGTTAACCTTTAATCTCAATATTTATTTCATCCATTCCATAGTCCCAAATCACCATTTGTAATGTTATAATATTTTGATATTTTCAAAAACAGTTTTAAACATAACAATTATAAAGTTTAATAGACCATAACCAGGTCAAGCTAAAGAATTCAATTCAGCCCTTACCATATGTATTTAAACATTTGCTTTATGTTGCGATTTTATTTTCACATCTATATTTAATGAAATAAATCATTTATATCCAATCACTTGCAATATCAATATCTATTCTCACATACCATAAACCAAATCATAACTCATAATGCATAACAACTTAACACATCCATGATACCTTTGAAAACATTTTCAAACCATAAAAGTCATAAATTTTCATAAAGCCACCACTAAAATAATTTAGAAGTTTTAATTGAATTTTCTAGCACACATAATTTAGACATTATTTCCAAATGGTTTTCAAGTATATATATCATAAATATATACAAATTTATCATAAATGTATACATATCTAAAATATATATATATCATAAATATTTATATCTTAAATATTTATATTCATCATAACCATTTATAAATATCATAAAGTATATGTATTATAACAATGTATCATAATATATAGATCATAACTATATATTATAAATATATACATACATCATAAACATATGTAAATATATATCATAACTATATATATGCATATATGCATATTTGCATCATAATTATATATATATATATATATATATCATAAATGTAAAATTCATATCAACATCATATTTGGCCTCCTCCTGACCATAATCTCATAACTTATCATATTCGGCCTTCTCTTGGCCATAATCTCATAACTTATCAACACTTTCACACGTAACTAATATCTCAACCCATCATTTCCATACACATAATTATAATCATAAAATAATTATGAATATCACATTAAGGAAAATAAGATAGTATAGTATTCCACTCACCTATTCGGAATTGGTTAGTTTAACTTAAGGTTGGGTTATTGATCTGCAACATATCACTTTCGTTAGAATTTATAGTTATAATTGAATACACAATAACTATATTATTCGTGTACACTTTCCCTCACCATAAACTAAAATGATTTAAATCACTACGGGTTCTAATCGAAACTTCACAAATCAATTTCACAATTTAAACCACAATCTAAATTTTGCTGGGAACTAGTCCCTTCAAGAAAAATTTTGGTTTTTGACTACGTTAACCATTATCATGTCTAGTTTTCATAAAATTTTACGGCTTATTAATTCGAGGTTCGAAACTCTCTCAGTTTTCATTTTATCGAATCTTGTTCAAGGATTCTAGCAACCAGCCGACATCCCTTTTACTTGCAATTTTCTACCATATTTCTCCATACAACCTAGCCACAATAATTATATATTCTAACACCTTATTTTCTTATTTTCCATGTCCCAAAACACTGCCATAAAGGAGTGTATTCTCTATCATACATGCATAAATACATGCATCATTCACTGTCATTCATTTCTCTATAATTTGATTGACATAGCTACACACCATTTCATGCTAATTTAACATCATTGTAACATTAAATCATTGCCATAATGTAAATCTTGCACTATTAACATGTTCCACGATCACCAAATCACAACAACACACAATTCCATAGTTTCAAATCATAAACAAACACATTTACTCACCTTTTTTTGTTGAAAATTCAGGAATTCCTTCATCTTCCTCTTGATTTTCTTCTCCTTTCTCTTCCTTTCACTTGGCCAAACCCATTTTCTTCCATTTCTTCCTTCTTTTCTCTTCCTCTCTCTCTCTTTCTCTTCCTCTCACTCAGCCAAACCCATTTTCTTCCCATTTCTCCCGGTTTTCTCTTTGTTCTTCTTCTTTCCCATAAGCTCTTTCTCTTTCTTGTTTTTTCTTCTTCTTGTTCCCGTCCTCTTCTCCCTCTCTTGATCGGCCAAACTTCCCTTACTTCTCTTCTTCTTCTTCACATTTTGGTCTCTCACGGTTTTCTCTCCTTTCAAGTTTGCTTTTCCTTGATCAAATTTGCTTTAGCTTTCTCTCTTTCTCCTTTCACTTCCTATTCTCTCTCTCATTTCCTTTGTTTTTCTTTTCAATTGTTCTAGAAGATTGGCTTAATCTTATCTTTTAAGAATGAAAATAAGATAATAAAATTAAGTAAAGGATTTACTTAATTTACTTGGATATGGGTTGGTTATTATACACTAAATTGGGATTAATTTTACATTTTGCTTTCCTAAACCCAATTTGCAATTTAATTAACCCAAAATCATTAATTAGATGAAGTTAATCATTTGAACCATTTTTCAAATTCAACTCATTTTTTTCAAATTATTAATCTTTTAAGTTCGGAGAAAAAAATTTATTCTGATCACCAAAACTTTATTGTAACAATTACGAGAAACAAAATCTAGTCATTACATAAAGATCGACACATGTACAAATGGATCAATACATATAGTATGAGGATCGATAATTTTGATAGAGATCGATATCTAGAGTTCAAATGATAAACACATTCAAAGTCAGAGACTTCAAAAGATTGGTTCTATAGAATGTAGTGTTTTAACTTAAAATTTATGTGAAAAATCCTTATTTGTGAACAGAACAGGAAATGTGACCATGCTCTGTTTCAGGTACAGCGGAAATGCGACGCACGAAATGGAGTTCCGGGCACACAACCGCTGCTAGGGAGCCTAGATTGACATTACAAATCTACGGAATAGACTCCCTGATGATCGATATGTGCATGAATGTGTATTTTAGTGTACAATTTTTAATTTCTGTTTTGTCAAACAAAAACTAAGAAAAACTGAACCTGTGTTTTAGCAATCCAAACCA
>JAXCLQ010064494.1:0-15487 GCA_035584115.1 Cedrela odorata | reverse complement strand
TATAAATTTAAACTGTATAAATTTCAACTCACAGTTAATTAGGTTTCAATAACCTAATATTATACTCGTTCAAATGTATCCGTAAATATGACTTCTTGGGATTCTTCACGTTCCCTTAATCAGAAGCAGGAATAATCTTCTTTTCTCTGAACAATTGTGTTGTGTACACGGTCTCCGAATATTTCAATTTTCTTGTGAGTCAAAGTGGTCTCGATCCTCGAATTTATCTTGCATCACTTATTTCTCTTATACACAAGTCAGGAATAGTGAAAATAATCTTTCTTTGATTTGTAGGCAAACCAAGATAGTGCAAAGCCGGCGTTTTTCTTTTATTTTTATGTGCACTTCCAAAGATTTCTGAATTTTGAGTATTCAAATCAAAATTCTGATGCCACAGATCAATCCAGCACGTCGAAAAACCCAAGAGTACCAAATTTCGCTTCGATCGGAGTCCGTTTGGGCCTTGAACAAGGCTTGTGAAGTTCGGCTGGTTCAATCGAACCGGAAATGGATCAAGCTGACCGGTTTGGTTGAACCGGGTTTCTGAGTGGACCCGGTTCTGTCTGAACTAGGCTGTCTGGTCTAACCAAATCGGTTCTGGGCTGGACGGTTCTGGGATGGACCGGACCGGGTCTGGGCCGGACCGGATGGGGTTTCGGCTGGACCGGGTCGGATCTGGATCGAACCAGGTCGGGTTGGGTTGGGTCCGGGTCTGGCGCGTGTGCTGCACGCTCCGTGCGCGTGGTCTCCACTTGCCTTCAACCTTCGGGCGCGTGTGCTGCACTCGCCGTCGGGTCTTTTGAAAATTGCAGATTCCGGCCGTTTTTGACGTCAAATTTCAGCGATTCTGGCTTCTTTGGACTCCTCTTGACGATTAGAACACGTTTGAATAGAAAAAACTTCAAAAACTACAATCAAATTGATTGAAAAATGGTGATAAAGATTCGGCCAAATTTTTGGGCAATTCCGGCGAAACCAAGCTCTGATACTACTGTTGGATCTTGTAAACACTGTCTTGAGACTGGTGGGTACATGCAGAGACATCCAAACCTGAAAATCAAAACATATTTTGAACACTTGAACACAAATTGCTCTCTTTCTCTCTCTAGAAAGTACAAGCATATAACCTTTGTTTTTGAATGATTTCTGTACTGCCACTACTCATCTATTTATAGACTTCATGGTGATTATTCATGGGCAGATGCATGACTTCGTTTTGGACACAATTGTTCATGAACAATTGTGTCTTCTCCATGAACAATTGCTTCCCTTTGGAAGCATTGTCACTCTTGGATGAATCTATGCATCCCTCTGCAATATACAACACGTTTAGTATTTAATAGTATTTTTTTTAACGACTTTCATATAATATATGTTGAATTCAAATTTTTTAAAAAAAGAAGTTAATACAAACACCCGAATGTGATAGGATATTAACCCAAAATTAAAAAAGGGAAGACTTAAATCCAAAATTACCCAAAAAAAAAAAAAATTTCTTCAACTAAAGAATCTTCAATTTCTCTAACAATTCAATTCACCTATATAAAATCTCAATTTGCAAAATGTTAATGATGAAGATTGAGCCGTTAACTCAGTAAATAGATTAATGCATAACATTTGGATATTATAATTAACTATACAACAGATATAACTTCAAAACATTTAACAAATTGTAAGCATGACCATAAAAATTTCATAAAAATCAATAACATTTGTTCATGGTAGGTAGTGCCTTTAATTCATAAGACCAGGTCAATCAATTGCAGTACAAAATACCTCAAAAAATTGGTCATTAACAGTTAATGTGCACATCAGTAACCCAGCTAGTCAATCAAGAACATAACGATAATAATGACTATAACAGAATAGTAACAATAACTATAACTACGAACATGAGTCAAATATTTGCGATAAATCATAACTTTAATGTTTATTAGTTGAAAGTTTTGGTTTTGTTTATTAGTATGGAAGTCCACCTTTGTTCGTCTTTATTAAAGCCCAATGCCCATAATTTAACCGACTTTCTTGGCCCAATTATTAAATTATTGTTGAGAAAAAGAAAAGGGAAAAGGGAAGAAAATGGGGTTGAAAAGTGGAGAGGGTTTGATTTTAGTGAGAAAAACTGAAATTGATGGTGGGTTTTGGCTTAAATTCTTTAATTAGTTCTTTCATCTTAATGTTGTCAGCAAGTATTTATTACATGCAATTCTTAAATTCGAATTTTGTTATTTATCGGGAAATATTTAGTTTTTCATTTGTCAAAATTTGAGTTTTGTGTTTTAATGGTTAAATTTTAGTGATTTACTTATTCATTGAATAAAAATTAATATGCTTTTGTTAATTTTCTTTCCGTATGTTTTATTTTTGTAAAGCTGAAATTTAATATTTTCATTGCCTATTTTCTTTGTTATAAGCTGTGTTTATGTTTAATTTTGGAAGGTTTTAGTTATTATGAATTTGGTTTGTAAAATTTTATTATTAAAAATTATTTGAAATTGTGGTGTTGGTGAAAAGGAGAAATCGGCCAAGTATTAGGTTAGCCGATTACTGGATTCAGGTGGGCAGCTTATATGTAATTAAGATAATTCATGTTTTAAAACTGTAAAGTAGGATTTTAAATATTTTACATTCAAACAATATATTTATTCTAGTTGATTACTCTGAAATTTCTTTAACTTTTACCATGAAATATGTTTATTGATGATTATATAAATATTAATTTCTATTCAAAATTATTCTTACAAGCGTTTATAAATTATATATAAAAAAAAAATTCATTTAAACTGAAGCATGTGCTGTTATTAATTTATTTATGATGATGTTCAAATATGCTTCCATTATTTTATTTAAATATCACTGAAATGGCATGTATATGTTGTTTCAGTATTACAATGTATGTCTTGAATATGAAATAGTGTGAGGCATTTGAATTAAGCACCGATAACTTTGGATTTGATTTTCTGACGGTAAAAATTTGTAAATAATAAAATTATGGGCGGTAGCTTTTAGAAATAATGTCCTAAAAGTACAGTGGTTATTTTCATGGATGACAATTCTTAAAAATAATGCCCTAAAACTATACTTGACACTTTATAATTTATTTCATGCCTAATTGTTATTAAAATCTATGAAAGCATGATAATTTTATTTTAGAACCATATTATGCTTTATGTGTTGATTCTAAGTTTTTGATTATCTATATAATTTTTATCAAGATTATTTTATTGAAGTTAAAATTCTTAAACATACACATTGATACATTAGATTTTTATTTATACGTAAATTTTTTATTTTTATGTAAATTATTTATTGAATATTAACTCAACTTTTTAGGTTTTGATCATGGTTGGAGATAGCGTGGTATGGAGATGGACTTTACCTCCGACAACATATTTTGATAGACTTTTGTGTATATTTTTTGAGGATATAGTTATGAGAGGCTAATGTGTGAATGTTTTTGGCACTTTATGTATGTAGTTAGATTTTAAGAAGAATTTTTATTGGAAATTTTAAGTTATATTATAAGTTATGTTAGAATAGTATTTATAAATATTTATCGTGGTTAATGAATTTTGAGATATTTGTTTAAGGGTGCTTGAAGCCTCGTAATTGTTGTTGTTGTCGTTGTTATGGCTTGAAGTAGTTGATAAATTGAGATTATGTTAGGAAGTTTCTGTTTTATGGTGCATGAGGCCCCAATATTGTTGAACTTGTAGCTTGTAGAAGTTTGTTAAAATGAGGTTGTATTTGGAAATATTCATGGGACATTTTTGGGAAAATTTTGCAGATTTTTTTTGGACTTCGACCTTTTTTTATTCTTTTTTTTTTATTGATTTTACCTTATAATTGTTTCAAACTCTTTATAAACTCATATTTTCGTGTACCCGAATTTTGGGGCGTGACATAATTTTTTATATGACATTATCAATAACAATATAGAATTTTTATATATTTTATATTAAATCTTGTGATGGTTTGAATAATGACTTTGCAAAATATTTGTGATTTTTTTTTTCATTTTAAGTTGTTCATATGCTTACATAACAAATTTTCAAATATTAAAAAAGTAAAAACCCATCATGCATAAGTTTACTAACCTCCATTAGTAGTAAGATACTAAAAACCTTCACGTTTAATCAAGATATCTCTTATGTCCTTTAATAAGAAAGCAATTAGGAAATTCATTCCTCTAAAACTAAGTGAGTAAAGTACGAGAAGAGAAGATTGTTTAAAAACTAGAAATGTTTAGAGAATTAAGAAAAGAAAACGCAATAAAGAGAAGAGGTGCCAACTGTTATACCATCAAATTCTCTAGACGCGTGAACAAGTATAGGAGTGTCGCGCGAGCCAAGCCCAACATCCTTCATTTCATTGTGAAACCTGTTGATGCTAACCAGATGATAAATGGTGGTCAATTTGCTAACCAAGCGGGATGTTTTTCCATGATGGCAACACATCAAGAGAGAGACAAACAACTGGTTTCACAAGTGTACATGTACAGACAATTCAACTACAAATTGAAGCTTGTGTGCTTGCCTCTCTTTTTCTCTAGAAAATATCCAGCAGAGAATGTTCAATAATTTTTTTTTTTATTTCTATCCAAATTTTCTTCACTTTCTCAGTGACTTTTAGCAAACAAATATAATTTTCTCAAATCTTAACTTGGTATTAGAACACAATGGCAAACACTAATCTCACAATCACAACTCATGCAAGTTCTTCATTCTCCTTCATTGTTCTTTATCAAATTAGATGGAACAAATGCTCTTTAATAGAAGTCTGTACCGATGCCATCAATTTGTAGAAATGGCCTTGAGGACTAAATTAATAGTGATAATCTTGTCCTCTTCAAATCAGGTCAGGAGGAATTACTCTTAGGATGGCTTTTGTCAACCGCGAATAAAGCAATTCTCAGTAACAATAATTGGATGCAAAATTTCCTTTTGAGGTCTGACAGGCTCTTGAAAATAATTTGGATCTTAAGCCAAAGCCAAAGCATTACAACTTTATTTTCAACTTCAAACAACAAGAAAACAGGGATTCATAATAACCTAGTATTTTATCAAAATTAAGAGTATCTCTGATAGTCTTCCACCTATTGGTATTCGTATTATTAATAATGATTCCATCTTGTACTTGTTAAGAGATATTGGATCAGAGTATGATCCTGAGATTATTCGTATTAATATAGGAGGTGATTTGATCAACTTGCATAAGGTGTATTCCGTCTTATTGACTCAAGAGCTCATAATTGACCAGCAAAACTGTGTCATTGTAGTAATAGCTCAAGGTAATTTTGCTGTGAATTATATGATTAAACAAAGAATTTCTATCCAAAGGAACAAGATGGAAGTGGTGATCGAACTTGTAATCAAAACATCGAATATTAAGGAAGAGCAAAGCCTAATCAAAGAGGAAGAACGGACTCTAATGGAAAAAAGTTTCTCAAAACTTATCTGTGAGATTTGCAGTAAGGTTGGTCACACTGCAAACACTTATTTTCGCAAATTCAACAGAGATTTTATTTTTCGGTAACATTAAAATTCTCAATATTAACAGACCTTCTCACAACCTTATCGGTAAAATCCAAATCAAGGTAACAAGTTATCTTTCTTGGCAATGAACACATTGAATGAAAAGCTGATAAAGGATGATAACTTGATAGTGAAGCAACACATCATATCAATAGTGATGTCACCAATTTAACTACTCGAAGTAAGTTTCAAGGGACTGAAAAACTTGTTGGCAATATTAATGGTTTCTTTAGTCACACATTAGCTCTGCTGCTTTATGTTTAAGAACATCTTTAGATAAATTGTACATTCATAGGTTATTATTGAAAATATTATCTCTGCGACTCAAATTACCAAAAACCTTACAAATGTTTCTCAGTTAACTATTGATAATGATGTTCTTATTGAATTTCTTGTTGATTTTTTTGCTTTATTAAGGACAAGAGGTAGGGAACTATATTGCTAAAAAGTATGGGTATGAAAGGGCTGTATAAGTTGATGTTTCAATCAATTTTGGAGTTCATCTTTTAATAATGGTTCAAACTTTTCTACTTCCATTTTATCACATGTTACTGCTTCTAGCGTCTCTTGACATGTTCTATGTAGTTAAAATAATTTTTCATCTATCAAAAATCTTTTTGATTACTCTGCTTTGAGTTTATTTTTGTTTTTCAATCTAATGTTTGCATTGTTTCCAATTCTTCAAAGTCTATCAATGTACTTCACGAAATGCTTGGTCATTTTCTAAGGTTCTCAAGCTATTATTATAACTTGAAATGCTTTTACCTCAGTTAATAAAATACAAGTTTTTGATTTCTACAATGCATGTCAATGTAGAAAGAATCCTAAACTTCATTTTCCAGCTGCTAGTATCAAAAGTTCCAAATGAGCTTATCCACACAAATCTTCGGGACTTTCTCTACTATTTCTTCAGTTGGTTTTACGTTTTCATCGATGATTATGCAAGATATACATGGACCTTTTCTCTAAAACTCAAGTCAAAGGCCTTATATGTATTTGTCCACTTTAAACTTAAAATTGAAAAACAATTTGATTGTTCTATTAAAGCTTTACAACTTGACTCTATTGAGAAGTTATATTTTGATATGCACGCCCACATACATATAATCATAATGATGATAGTGCCGAATTCTACGTATTTTCCTATTAATTTCTCTACATTTCTCGGTTAGTTTCTTGAAATTTTTGATTATTTGTTTTTATGTTTTGTAGAATTCTTGAAAACAAACTATCAAACATAGAAGAAAAACTACATTTTGATATGAAAAAAATTATGCTTACAAAATTTAGAATTTCAGAAGAAATCAAGGGCATAAAATAAAAAAGTAAAAGAGATATGCACTTAAGATTTATTGGGCTGAATTGTTTTAGGCTTCTAAAATTAAATAGAATAAATAAGCTAATTAAAAGAGGGTGATTAATTATATTAATTTTGGGCTGATTTTTATTATTTTGAGCTCTTTTAATATCATTTTAGAGGGTTGAATTATTATTCATGTGAATAATAATATGAGCTTGTATTTAATATGTTTTGAGTTTTTTTTTTTGGTTAAGAAAACCAATATTAGAGAAGCACAACTAGAAGGTTTTGGAGGAGGATTTTTGGAAGAAAAATTTTCTTTTAGAGCTACAACAATAATAAATTCCAGAATTGAAGTTACAAGCCACATAGTAGATTTTCAAGAATGGTGCTCAAAAAGTCAGAATTTAAGAATAAGAAATTAAGTCTGTTTTGTTCTTTTATAATTATTTATTTCATGAATCTTGTGTTTACTAATTCAAGAATGAGTGATTAATTTTCTTTTTTATTAGGAATGATCTCAAAACCTTATACATGATTTTATTTCATTAATTTCAGAATATCTTTCATATATATATATATATATATTTAAGATGTTTATGTTATACTGTTTAAATATCATGAATTATTTTATTGTTTATTTAGGATAGCCAATTAGATGAACTTGATTGTGATTTTATTGCTAATTTAAGGTCGCTGATCTATAATTGTCAAGATTCAGAGACAGGAGTAGCAATTGTGGTTAAAGATTATGGGATGCTTTCTAATAATTGCATGTAGAATATAATACAAATTAAATAAACTGAGCTTATGTATTTATTGCTTGGAACAACCTATCTTTCTCGTTCTGAATGCTTTAGTTAAATTAAATCTAAAGAGCTTATTTTAGGTTGTTCAATAGATAAGGATTAAGTGAAAAGCTTGTTTTGCTTAATGACACAGTAAGAAAATATTAAAATAATCGAGCTTATGATATTTTAGGATTGCTATTTTTAAAAGATTATGAAAGTTATTTTGACTACTTTATTGTTAGTGTATATGCCTTAGAAATCAATTGTGTTGAAAATTTGTTGGCATTTAATTTGTAATAAGATATTTATTATTTTTAATAAATAAAAAAATTATTTTTGATTTATATTTGTATGTTGTTTTAACTATTTACACATGCTGTAAATAATTTCTGATTGTGATAAGTTCGGATAAGACATTTGAAATAAATATTCTTATTAAAACAATTCCCTTCGGAAATATTATTATTTAAGTAATAATATTGTATTGTAGGCATATTTAATTCTTCCGAAAGGATATCAAAAGTTGATATAAATTTGAATGACACTAATGGTTATATTATTAGGGCATTAATATGTATACACGGTTAGAGAATCGTTTATCAAACATGACCAAAGCAAACGATAAATCACATAAAATAGCATGATGTCAATGATTAATCGTTTGATCATATTAGTGTACGATGAAATCCTTTAATTTGAGACATCATGGTTGAATTTGGTTCAGGCTTGTATGATTCATATGGTGTATACATGTGAGGTTAGCCATGCCTCGTACAATAAACTGGTTTGGTCATGTGTTGTTCATACATTGAAACTAACGATAGTCAAGATGGGATTCGTTGACTCGAAATTTTAGAATTGGAGTTTCCACTAACTCAATTTGTATTCGAGTTCCTGAGGTAGGTATCGATATATGTCAAAAAACAAAAAATAAATCTTTGGTCAGAGTGTATTTAAAGCCATATGAAAAAGTTCATGATGATAAGTTCTAAACAATTTAATTGTCAGCTCACTTAAATATAGAGTTTAGAATTTTGACGTCCATAAATCCGTACTCGATAAGGATGTAGACAATGGAAAGATATTACTTACATAGTAAATATGACAGTGAGAACAAAACGGGCTTTAAAGGAGTAATTAATTCGTCATGGTTTAGGGGTTATGACATATTACTAAATGTTACCCATAGTTAGTATTTCCAAATTAATTTCGGATGTGATCCGAAACCGAGACACGGCTAACCCATAGGAGTGCTATATGGTCACACTAATAACCTTGGTAAGATAGATGAGCATATAAGAGAAAATGAATTATCTAAAGGAGGCTAGCACCATCCAAAGATAATAAGAGATTATCATATGTAATTGTTACATAAAATAAATTAAGACAATTTTAAGAGTTAAAATTGGCCAAATAGTTATTAATGAGGTTAATAATTGTTATAAGATAGTGTTTGAAATATTTAATATAGACTAAATAACAATTCTTTAAAAGTTAAATGACCTAAAAATATATTCCAATGGTTTAAAATACAAACTAAAGTAGTTTGCATGCCATTTTGATAATACTTGATTGTTCAATTACCTATTTGCAAAATAGGGGGTAAAATTTACAAAATTGATTTTGTAAGGACTCTATTGATAATAAAATAATTGCATATTGGTTCTTGAGTATAAAAGTGAAAGTGTTTCACATTTTACTTAACGAAAAATACTTCACCTTTTCCTCTCTCACAATATTTGCTTTAAAACTTCACAAAGGGTATTAAAAATTATAGATTATTTGTATTCTTCAAGTCTACAATTTTTTCATTCTCATCAAACATTTATTGAAGTAAAGTAAACACATCAAATTTCTCTTACAAATTCAGTTTTTACTTGAAAATGCCATGAAAATTCTGCAAGCTATGAATTTGTTCTTAACTTGCATGTCTAATTTATCATCATTTTCTTGTATTCTTGGTTTCTATCATTTACTTCATGTTCAGTGGTGGTGATGATTCCTTAACCAATATATCTCAATATATTTTCCTCTATGCCTTTAAATGTGGTTATTATTTTCAGTTTTGTTAATTTGTTTTCTTTTATTTTATTTACATATTGAAACAGTACACCCTTTTTTTATGTGCATGTCGTAGTTAGAGCATCTTATGTTTTTTGAGTCATTTTAGTTCGTTTGCTTCAATAACGTTGAAATTAAGAATAATCTTTTGCGGGAATGTACCTTGCTTACTACTATACTCAATAACGATATTATATATTGTAAGGATTTAAGTTAGTGCATTTCTGAGCATAACAAATGGTACTGTTGAGAGAAAGTATAAAAGTATCACTGAAATAGAACTTACACTTCTTGCATCAGCTACCTTACCACTTAAATTCTGGTAGGATTCTTTTCATACAATAGTGCTCATTCTTAATGGACTTCTTTATTCAACTGTGAAAAATATTTTCCCCCTGAAAAAGCTTTATCACTGAAAGTATGATTATTTCTTTCTTATCATGTTTGGTTGTGCATGCTTTCCTTATTTGAGGTGCTACAATAGACACATTTAATTTTTATTCATCTTAGTGCATTTTTCTTAGTTATACCCTCTTTGTAAGGGTTATAAATGCTTGCACTCATCAAGCAAAATATATATTACTCATAATGTTATCTTTGATGAGTTGGTTTTCCCTTATTTTACCATGGTTTCTTCCCATGCTCCTAATTTTGATGTTTCTTCAACTATATCTTCTTATATTAGTATCATTCATGATTAGTCTTCTTCTTCATTAGTGTCTTCTCTTAGGCCTATTATACCTTAATCCATACTATAACAGAATATAGCTACTAATTTCTTTATACAACACTAGGTATGTTCTTATTTCTTGCCATCTTTTATCACTTAGCCTATTCTTTTAACTCAAAACACTCATTCTATGATAACAAGATTAAGTATGGAGTGTTAAGCCAAATGTGTATCTCAATACCTCTAGTTCTTGTGAAACAAAACTAGGTTTTTACGAAGGTAACCTTGCAAAATCCTAAATTGAGACAAATAATGAAAATGAGTTTGTTTTATTGCAATGAAATAAAACTCAAACCTTGGTATTGTTCTAATTTTAGCATATTTTTGTTGAAAACAAATGGGCCTTTAGATTTAAGCATAATTTAGATAAAAGCATTTCCAAGTAATAAAGACAGGTTTATGGCAAAGTGCAAAGTGCTTTCATCAGTCGCTTGGGATATATTACTTTGAAACCTTTAATCATGTAGTTAAGGATTTAACTTTAAAAAATGGTACTCAATCTTGCAGTCATGTCAAAGTGACTTATTCAACAGATTGACAAAAATAATGCTTTTCTAAAAGGTGAGCTATTTGAGGATTTATATATGTAACAACCTAAGGGATTCATTGATAAAGTTTTTCGCTAGTATGTTTGTAAGCTTTCAAAGGCTTTGTATGGTCTTAAACAAGCTCTAAAAGCCTAGTATAAAACTACATTGGTGCAACAGGATTTTAGAAACTCTAAGGCAAACTCCTTTCTTTTCTTTAAATATAATTCCTCTTTTATGGTCTTTATCCTTATATATGTGAATGACATTCTAATTACTACACTGATCATATACTTGTGGAAAGTTTTATTTACTACTTAGCAAAACTTTTGTCTTAATGGCTTTGGTTTCTTTTTTAGTAATTTTATGGGTATCGAAGTTACATTTTCAGTTACATCTATTTCAAAAGAAAAATATTATTGATATTATGGCTCAAACTAATGTCTTAGCATAAAGGCATTAATACACCAATGGTTTGTAATATGAAATTGCAAAGGGTAGTGGAAATTTGTTGTTAGATCCTTCCTTTTATAGTAGCATCATTGGTAGGCCACAATATGTCACACTTACACGGCTTGACATTTCATGTGTTATTCAACAAGCTCAGCCAATTTTTGTCTTCTCTTATTACAACTTATTGACATGCTTTTAAACGTGTCTTGTGATATCTCCAAATTATATATTTCTATAGTTTATTTTGTTTCTTTTGAATGTCATGAGCTTACAACCTTTAATGATACATATTAGGCGTATGATTTAGATGATAAATGCTTAGTTGGTCTTTATTGTGTATGCCATAATGACAATATGACTTATTATTCTTCTTTAAAAAATCAAGTTGTTTCTCATTCGAGTACATAATATGAATATAGGACCTTCACTTATGCTTCTATAAAACTGGTTTGACTTCTCCTTCAAGAGCTTCATCATCTTTTCTCTCTCTCAGCCTCCAGTCTTATGGGGCAATAATCAAAGCGCAACAGCCTTAGATCAGAATACTATTTTTCATGCCAAGACTAAGCGCATTAAACTTGATATGCATTTCATTTGAACTAAAGTGTTAAAAAAATGGACTAGATCTTAGATATGTGCCTAGTTTAGACCAAATAACTAACACTCTCACGAAGCCTCTCTCTTTTCCTTAGTTCTCTTTTCTTCATACCAAGCATTAAGTGTCACACCCCATTCCATACTTAATCAATCATGATTACATAATGCTATGTCATTTCATACAAAGAGTATTATTATTACATGATTCTTAATTGTCTACCATTTTATAATTCTTTACACATAAAAAGAGTTATCTACATAGCTAGTTCTCAATCTTATAATTATTCTATTAATTACTAATAACCAAAATTTCTTCTATGTCGATACAATTTCAGTAAGTAAACCATATAAGTTTATCACATGTCGATGTGATATTGAACATATTTATTTATTTTTTAAAGCAATCATATTTGTTCAAATGGATTAATGAATTTTCAGATTTTCTAATAACACAGGAATTTATTCATATTTTAAACATTTTCAAAATGGCTCAGTCAGTTAGTATCACCTGCATCCACGATAACTCGAATTCAGAATGTGATCACTTGTTTCGCTTAAAGCATACATTTTTATATTGATTATAACAAAAAAACACATTGTGCGTTAAACAAAATTTTTACTAGCTCGCAAGTTCCGTATTTGTCATGAAACTCGGCCAGATAAGAATAAACATTAACTAACGACTAGTACAATAAAATGTATTTTCATTCACAACTTTATATATTCATTTCATAAATGCGATATCGGTATACTAAATATTAAAATTCACAATTTTCAATAATCATTTCAGAAAGACAATATTGGCATACAAAAATATTAAAATTCAAAATTTTCATTATAATTTCAAAACATACTCAAATATCGTATGATTTCAAAAACAGTAAAAATGCCTGCACGATTTACTGACTATAAAGGGATGGTAATTACTTTCACTAATGATCCTCCCACTTAACTTGGTCTTTCTCCCGAATTCTTATAACCTAATACCACAAACATATAAATTATGTTTTTACTATTTAATTAATCAACTTAAAAGTTTTAAATGCAATATTCGTGGAATTTGTGTCTAAAATTCCTTAATTCAATGTATTTCACTAAGTTTAACTAACTAATGTCATTTTTCTTGATTTTCAACAATGAAGTCCTATGGCTAACTTATTCTAATTTACATTTCCGACTATCCTAAATTTACACATTTTTACCTAAGCAAATAAATACGGTTTTGATCTAAATACTGTAGCAAAAATACTATTAATGCCGAAGTACTGTAGCAAAAGGTTGTTCATGCTAGAGTTACTATAGCTAAAGGAATCTTATATCAAATTTACTATAGTAAACAGTTACTATTTATATTAAAGGCACAGTAGCTAATTCATATTTATTGTAATATATTCAAAATTACTGTTCATCCGAGAGAAAAAAACCCAAATTCCTTCTCACTAACACTTCAATCAATGCTAAGTCAATCAAATACTATATTTTATACTTCAATTCAATACAATATAACTTTTCATACTTAAAATCAAGTGTAAATTTCTTGGATAAATGGTAACCTAAGTTTTAATTTATGATCAAAATCTAATATTCAAGCTTTTAGCGTGTTAAATGACTTATTGATAATTGAAATTTGAAAGAAAATAGCTCGAATTCGAAGTGATTTGGCCAAAAATTGTGAGAAAGAGGGAGAGATTGGTTCGGTTTAGAGAGTGAGACGAAGAATAAGGCATACTGGAAAGGAAGGATTGACCAATTTATTTTATTTTGGTATGTCAAATTTTAATTAGACCATTATTCTTTTTAAAATTCTAAAAATAGCCCAAAACTTTAAAATTTTTTTGTTTTAGTCCAATTAAAAGTTCGAAATTAATCCAAGTACTATTTCCTTCATTCAAATCTACTTATAACCTAACTTTATGAAATTAATTTTGGGCCAAAATAAAATTTTAGAATTCACCAAAAAATTCTAAATTATATGAAATTTTATTTTAAATAAATAATATCAAATTATTCGATTAAATTTTCTAAATACTGTGGATGCTATAATTACAAATTTTCAAAATTGTGAGCGTTACATTAGGTCGTTCCTTATCCTAGAGTATCTAGGGGGATGTGAAGGAAGCTACTATAGTGAGCTGGTAAAAAGGACTAATGAGTTG
Organism: Cedrela odorata; assembly: GCA_035584115.1. Taxonomy (NCBI): domain Eukaryota; kingdom Viridiplantae; phylum Streptophyta; class Magnoliopsida; order Sapindales; family Meliaceae; genus Cedrela; species Cedrela odorata. The sequence goes on along the minus strand of JAXCLQ010064494.1, from coordinate 1,338 downwards.
GGAAAGTTAGTTTAAGCTGTTAGAGTTGTTTAGAGCTTGTTTTTCATAATAATGTCTAAAACTTGTAAGTTGGTAATTTTAGATTTGACAATTGTATTGTTAGATTAAATTTCTAGTAGTTTCTAGATTTAATTAGAATGATCTAAATAATAATATAAATTTAAATATGCTTCTATATCTTTAGATTATTTGAGAATATTCAATAAAAGGCTTAGCTCTATCTTTCTATTAAATATTTACTTACACTTTCTCAGTGACTTTCTAGCCAAACAAACACAAATTTTCAAACCTTAATTCAGAGAACCACCCATGAAAGGATAACAAAAGAGGAGAATACCTAAGGGACAATAGGGTTTTGACAAGTGATCTTATTTTGTAAAATATATATAAAACTAAAATAAAAATGCTAATAAAATAGAGATTTTTAGATATTGCATGCCACTTATGTAGAACTCATAACCTCGATATTATTTAAGCACATTAGATTCGCATTCATGATATGTCTATGGCATATTATTATGGTTGTAAGAGAAATTAACCGAGTTACGCATGTTTAGTTTACATGAAAATCGAGGCATAGTATACAGTATATCTATTTATGTAATTATTATTATTCTCATGATTTTAAATATGTTTTATAGTATATTAAGTGTTAAAATTTTAGAAAATGTCATAAAGTGATTTTATAAGGACATTTTTATAAATTTGACGGATTTAGTAGCCATGAAGTGTAGAATTAGAATTTTATTATCAAAAAGGTTATTTTTAAGATTTTATTTTTGGATAAGAATATTATTAAGCAGGCCATGTATTATATATATTAGGCACAATTTAATTAGTAAGCTCAAAAATCTTTTTTTTTTTTACAATTCTCTACAAAATCTCAACTACCCATTTACTTTAATCTCACCCATCCATTTGGCTTTATTTAGGCCATAAATTTAGAGATTGGATAAGGATGAATCTTAGCCATTCATTTATTTTAAATGGTAAGCATGAATCATGACCATTGGATTAAAAGAATGAATCATAACCATCCATTTTATTTAAGTGTAAATAGGAAATGAGGAACTAATTCAAATCCAATTGAATTCATACATTTGTGTAGGAGAAAGGAAGAAAATAAAGAAAAGGGTGGAAAGAAAGAAAGAAAGGAGAAAAGAAAGAAAAGAGGGGAAAAAAAAGAAGAAAAAAAAAAGAAAAGAGAAGGAAGAATTGTAAATCTTGCTATCCATGTGTTTTATTTTGATGTGTGTATGTGTGTGTGTGTGTGTGTGTGTGTGTGTGTGTGTGTGTGTGTGTGTGTGTGATATATATATATATATATATATATATATA
>JAXCLQ010064462.1:0-15492 GCA_035584115.1 Cedrela odorata | reverse complement strand
CGAGTCATTTGTTGTATTCTTGCACCTTGAGTTACAGGGTTAGTTCTTCTGTAGATTTATACTCTTTGGTTTTTGATCGGGCTTGTGGGTTGTCTTGAAGTTTTACCTCTGGGATTGGATTTAGTTTTACACTTAGTGAATTTCATGTATGAAGAAAAAAATCTTCAATATTTGGGACGGACATCGTTGAATTTTATTTCGCTCTTATGAAGGAATTAATGTTTTGAGTTTTGTTTCTAAATTACGGGAATTTTACTGATTTTTGCTACGGGACAAAAATTGAGCTTATTGCTGTAAATAGGTATCATGAAATTAGTTGGAACTTAACCGAACCGATAGAGTGGGTATCCTGTTAAATTCATGTATACAATGATTGTCATAATTACGGATATTTGAACTTCTTTAAACTCTTAGTTATTTATATCTCTCTTGTTGTACATTTTATTGATAATAATTGAAAGTTACACAAAAATATTTTAAATTTTGTTAAAATGTCTAATCTTAAACAAAAAAATATAAGAAAAATTATATATTTAAAGAATAAACTTCCAAATTTAATTTTTAGTGGAGACTATCTTTATGTATGATGTGTTGCTCATATTTTAAACTTGATTGTTAATAATGAGTTTGAGAAAATTAAAAACTTCATTAGTTGGATTAGTAGTGCGATGAGATATGTGAGAAATTTTTCGACAAGGGAGAAATGATCACTAATACTGATAAAGTTTGTCTTTATATTTTAATTAGGGGAAACTCTACTTATCTAATGTTAAATATAACATTATGTTTCAAAAAATATTTGATAAATTAGAGGATGAGAATCCAACCTATAAGTCTGAACTTAAAAATGATGACGGAGTTCTATCAGTAATCTAACTTGTGCATATTTTTTTTCTTTATTTGTAACAAAAATGAGCTTGTTGATAGGTACATAATATGTGAACGACTTTAAAGTTTGAAAAGTGAGTGACAAACACCTTAAATTATTTACTTGTAACATGGTTTACATTACTTGTTGAAATAGTACATTATTTAAAATTTTTACTTGTTGATACTTGATATTACTGGTGGCGTTGGTTTATGTGTTCTTGTTGATACTTAATAATCTATAGTCTCTATTTATTGTATGTGGCAAATTCTTTTGTTTTCTTTTTAGCTAATTGACTTTCATTTTCTTGTTGCAGGATATGGGCTTCAGTCTAATCGACTAGAGAGTTCAGAGTTTCTTAACTTTTTCCAAACATTTTTCTCCTCAATTTGGAGTTTGTAAATCAACTTCAAATTTTTGTTTTCGGGAGTTTGTAGTTCTCAATTTATATAATTGGAACATGAAACTTTTGATTAGTTAAAGTATGGCTACGTTGGAATATGATATCTTTTATTTTCATTCAAATGAGTACATTGATGTTTTTTTTCAAAATTATAGATCCATTGCATGCTTAACTGGAAATCAAATGAGTGCGTTGATATTTCTAGTTTCATTTATTTATTTTTGCTTGTAGTTTATATTATGACATTGTCAATGAACGTCAATAGATAGGTAGGTAATTGTTGGAGTGGTGAAGGATCTTAATGCTATTGCGATTGGCTTTAGAGGAACTCAAGAGCACAAGTATGAGTTTTCTTGTTTCATCTTTTAATTTCTGTTGAACAAGTATCGTTGACTTACAGCTTTCATATTTGCAACATGCATTCATTTAGGGTAGAGATTTGTGGGAGGTAATTGGTTTAGTTTTACATTCATTAGAGCTATATGTATATAGATTTGTCATATATTATTATAATTAAACAATCCTTTAGAACTTTTACACTTTGCTAGAATCGAATTGGAATCAATAAATAGAATATCATGTTAAACAAAATTGTTCGATAAAGGTAATGTTATTCAAATGTTGAATTTTTATTGTGGTGGTACCGTTGAAATGTTGGTTAATGTGGTGATGTTCATGAAGTATTATTAGATGTCTGAAAAAAAAATGAATTGATTGTTATAAACAGGTCACCTTATAATTAGTTAGAATCAAACGATAACTGATTGGGTAGAGTACCGTATTATATAAAAGATTTCGGTTTAAAAATTTATGAACTAAATTTTAGATCTGAGTAAAATCGAAACCATACCCTATTCTGCTCATGTAGACCATTTAATATTCTAAAGCTGGATTGCAATAGAAGTGGCTCCATAGTCCAAGAAATACATACACTTTCAATGACAATTAAAAAAAATGGTCTAATTTTACCAAATTTGATAATTAAATTTACTAAACATATATAAGCCATGTACTTTTGAAGTAATATTTACCAAATATCATGTTTTGATTATTTGGTAGTCCTAAGTCACAATAGATAAAATGGTTGTTACGCTACGTGTCACAGCTCAATTTTCTTTTAGATGAAATTCTGATCCATGCAGCACTTACTAGCTCGTCAAACTAGTAAATCAGCTTAAACAAGTATGCATACAGTAAGTATAAGTAGGTCATGTCATGATTGCGTAATTAGACATAAAAATAATACACAATACAAGCTTATAAAATGTGGCATATACTTGTAATACTACAAGTCATAAAATGATACATATATATATATATAAATATATATATGGTGGTTGCATCATGTATATACAAATCAATTAAACTTGAGCCAATATATATATATATATACATGATACTTAAAATTAATGCCAATACATATATATATATATATATATATTATTGGCATGGCATATATATATAATAGTTGAATTAATGCAAATATATATATATATATAATGTTTGTACCAAACCTATACAAATTATTTAAGCTTATGGTGATATATGTATATATATAAAATGATTATATCATACTTGTATATATATATATATATATTATAATGTCTCTAGGCTATAAAATCAAATTGCATTTGGCCATTTTCATTTAGTTCACAATTGAAAGTGAAATTAGATTTAAGCAAACCGAAAGCCAAATTGAGAAAGAATCAAGAAGCGTGCTATTTTCGTACATATACAAGTATGTAAACAAAGTCTATTTCACTTTTATTTGTTTCAATTAGTTACAATGGAAGTACCGTACATATATTTATATACATGTAAAACCCAAATGCCTTAAATTCAATTTATTAATCGGTTTTGCATTCATTTAACACATTTGACTTTATAAAATGGAAACACATGTTGCATTGGCTATCATACACGTATATATAAACATAAACCATGGCTTTAAATTATTCCTTCAGTCGGTTTATTTCCATTGTTCACAATTTCCTTAGTCAAAACTGAATTTGAGAGAAAGAAAACAAGGCCAAACCAAGAAAGTGAAAGAGCCAAACCGAAAAGGAGGATAAACATGTTTGCATACATGAGAGAAATTTGATGAATTGAAGTTGGATTATGGCTGAATTATAGAAGCTAGTAAGCAAACAGAAGTAAACATGTTATGGCGGCCGATTAGAGGCAAAAACTTGTGATCAAGCCAATTTAAGAAGAAGAATGAGCAAGAGGATCGAAGCAACTGAATGAGAGCTGAGTTGGAATGGAGAAGAATCGAGAGTGAGATGAGAGAAAGCAAGTAGGCCAAATTGAAGAAAAAATGGAAGTAGAAAAGCTTGGCCAAATGGAAGCTGAATTGAACAAAAGTGAAGGCCAAAACAAAAAAAGGAAGAGCCCATCATAGCAACTAAGGTAAGTTATGTTATGTTAAGTTGTAAATAAGTTGATTTTGAATTGCTAGTTAATGTTGTGTATAAAATTGAGTGGTATTATATAAATTGTTGCGGCCGAAATGATGAAACATACATGAATTCAGTTTGAAACCCTGATGCTATAAGGGTTGTGGATGTTGTCGTAAAAATAGGATGCATAAAGTGATGTCGATAAGCTTGCGAAGTGTTAATGTGAGTGATGTTGTGTTGCTGAAAAATTGGAATACACACTTGCGACGCTAGTAGATCGTAGTTATGTGTTCAAGCAAGGGATGATTTGAGTTGATAAAACTATTATATAGGGTGTTATAAGACGTATTTGGGGTAAGGCACATGAGCGAAGTACCGAGTGAGTGAGAGAGCGAACAAAACACATGAGCGTCCGCTGTAATAATTTCTGTGCAGGGTTTGGTAAAACGGGAATTCTGGGAGTTCTAAGCCTCGAATTGACAAACTGTAAAATGTTATGGAAACTAGACACATAGAGACACAACATAGTAAAAAACTAGATCAAAAAGTTGAGTGAGGCAGTACAATTTATTGTTAGAACTGAGCCGCCCTATTGATAGTTCATAGCCGACTACATTGAGCAGAGTGGCGAAAAACTAACTTGAGCATTCGGACTCAGGATGTGAATTCGTAAAAAGCAGTAGAAACTAGACGCGTAGTAAAACGTGTCATGACAAACTTAGTTTGAGATACCATACCGGTGCAACGCACCATAAGTTTGAAGTTAATCGATGCACAATGAGCATCATACGGATATTCGAAGTGTGCATATTTAGTTTAGACTTGTGGGGTGGGGGGGGGGGAGGGGGGAGGGCAGATTGAATATATAACATAAATGTATTTATTCAATTATAATGAAGAACCTAACACAAAAAATTATGTATTGTAGATCGTCAGGTTGATCACTCGTCGACTCATGGTAAATCTAGTAGACCGTAGCCCGACACTGGTGAATGAGTGTTTGTTTGTATATATATGTATATATGCATTTGAAATGAGTATTGAAACCATATATAATGTACAACTAATTTAAACTATGTAAATTTATGTTGGGATTAATCTAGGATGATTGTGTTATATAGAGGTAATCGATTGTAAAGAAAAATGATATCTTGTGATGATTTGCTATTATCTATGCATAGAGAATATATGCATGTGTGTATGTGAAACCAATACTAAAATTGCATATGAACTAAACTGATTGAAAAATTGTTCATATGTAACTGTTCATATGTGCTTTAATATGTTTTATGAAATTGGAGATTATATATTGGTAACATGGGTTGTAAAGATGACATATTGTGTTGATTTGTCCTTGATTGTGCAAAATGGATTTGTTATGCTATATGGTGACATGAAACAAAGAAGAGTGGATGCATTGATATTGTGTAGTGTAGTGTATACGGTGGTTGTACATGATATTTTGGCGGTGAAAATGACAATTGAATTGTATAATTGAAATATGATTGTAAAGTAAAATGATAACTTAAAATGAGTTATTATCATCTATGCATAATTAACTTGATATATTGTGATATGATATGAAATAAGAAAGCATGGCATTGATCTTGTAAGTGTGTGTGAATTGTGGTTGATGATTGGATATAACTTGGGAGATGGTAGAAAACGAAACGCCCCAAGGTACCAGTGATATATTCTGGCTACATTTGATATTGTGAGCTAGGATATCAGAGTAAAGACACAAGGTCCTGCTGATCCCCTATCTCAGAGATGTATTTCGGAATGGCCAAGCTAGCATAGGCTGGGATACTAGAGTAACGATAGGAGCTTTAAATAATTACCTTTCTCAAAGATATATTTTAACTGCCTGTGATATCTCGGCTTAGGATATCAAAATAAAGATACGGGGTCCTTGTAATCCCCTATCTCAGAGTTTTAGTGTTTTGGGGAATGGCGATGCATAATGCCTCAAGCATCTGGTGAACTTATTTGGTATTTGAGGGCATGACGATGCGTACGCCCTTAAACACCGGTATGTTGTGAATGATGTGTGATGAAATGTTATGTTTAATACATTGAGATGTATCTTTGTTCAAGTGTATAAAATTATTATATGTGTATATATGTATGTATATATGTATGTATACATGTGTAAATATATTTTACTTGAATATGAAAATGATGTCAAGAATCTGTAAATGACAACAAGGTATGAATATATGTATGATAAGTGATGTTTGCATATGTATCATCCACTCACTGAGTCTGTTAGACTCAACCCCCACACACCCCACCCCCCCCCCCCCCCCCCCCCCCCCCCCCCCCCTTTACCTTCCAGTTTTGCAGAAAACTCCTTAATTTGGTGACTAAACATAGCGGCCTGAAGACACGAGTCAAAAGAAAGGTCATTAGTAGCAATCACCACTGTGTCGGGTTTTTTCACATAAAGATCAACAGTTGTATTTTGTTTTTTTATATAATATACATTGTTATGTCTTGGGTTGCATGTATATAGACTGACAAATGTACAGTCAGTGCTATTTTGATATATAAGGAATCATATGAGATTGTGTGTATATATATATGTCAGCAATGACGATATGATGCTCTAATTTATGTGGACTTGATATGAGTCCGATTGAGATTGTTTTTATAACAAGTTGTGTTAGGCTTAGGGTGATGGGAGGAACCTATTACCTACTAGTAACACTCTTAGATTTTGGATGTTACAAAGTTGGTATCAGAGTATGGTTTAGGGGTTGGTGACAGCGATATGGAGGTGTTAGTGTCTTGTGTATGCGGTATGCTCGGGGTACTCATATACAAGGAGCTACTCTCTAGTGTCATTATTCCTCGAGTCATGTCTTGTTCTGGTAGATATAGAAAATTTTCAAATTTTAGCTAATCTTATTTACCTTCATATAGATATCATGCCACCTCGACGTAAGGCTAGAGTAGAGGGGACAGCTCAAGATGCTGCCTCAGAACAAAGGCCAGCTGTACATCCTGTAGAGGATGTTGGAGTAGCACGGGATGGGTGTCATCAGGATAGGTGTCACGGACTTAGAGTTATGGTGCGCCACAACATGCTAGCAAGTTGAGTTATATGAGGGCTCATGTGTTTTAGCCAAGCACTGCTAGCATAAGTTTATGTTAGTTAGTTATCCTACTGATGCATAAAATATGACTTTGAATAGGCATCAAACTCCGATGTCCCTAGGAAGCCAAGGGTATAGGCTTCGCACTATAAAAAAAGTGTTTGGTAGCTTGTTGCTATCATGCATGAGTGCGTCTAAAGCAAGTTGAGTGATACTCGTTCTAGAGATAGAAAGTCTAGAATTTTCGAAAGAGCATTCACAAAAGTGTTGTAAATGGTCTTGTTCCCTTTTTAAAGTGTTTAATAAAAAGGTTGAGGGCCGTGACCTTCGTAATTTACATTGCTTGTGTTGTGGGTGTTGTGTTGTTTTGCTTTGTGCTTGCATTGCTTTAGTTGTGCTTGCTTGTGTGGCTTGTGCAGAAAATTTGTGCGAAAAGTGGAGTGCTGATCAAGGGTGTCTTGAGCATCGCGGGGTTGGCCGCATAAAAGAAAAGAGCCCCGTAACAATAGGGCTAGTGAGAAGGTTGATAAGAGACCAGTTGCTCCGGTAGTGAAGGTTGTAGCTGCAGGTATGAAGCAGTGCAACATATAGTAGATGTGTTAGTAGAGCTTCTTACCCATCAGCAACGACCTCAGGCGCCAGTGTCGAGGGCTGCGGTACCATCAGTGTTAGTTCCTCCTTCTAGTTTTACTATCTCGACTCATCAGGCAGTACCTTCAGTACCTATAGTAGACCCATAGACCCAGCAGGCAAGGCTTTTTGCATTGCCTCAGTATAGCCCTCTTACATCTATACAGCCTGTGGTTGGATAGGGGTTGGCTGTTTCACTGCAGGAGTTTAAAAAGTTGCAACCGCTAGTATTTACTAGGATAGAGGCTTCTCTTGAACCGTCTAGATTTATTGAGAAGTCTGATCGTATATGTACCATTTTTGGGTTGTTCGGCTATAAGAGCAGTTGAGTTAGTAAGCTTCCAACTTTGGGATGTTACTTTTCAGTGGTACTTTTCACTCCGACGAGGCAGGAGTGTAGATGCCACTCCATTGGCGTGGTTTGAGTTTAGTACTGCCTTTTTGACTAAATTCATTCCCTAGAGTATTAGAGATGTTAGAGCTTAAGAGTTTGAGCAGTTAGTTCAGGGGGAACATATGTCAGTGTCAAAGTATGACATACTGTTTACCCGATTGACCCGCTTTACACCTCATTTGTAGTACTGAGAATATGAGGTTAAGAGGTTTGTGAATGGACTTCGAAATTATTTATTTAGGTCTATTCAGATTACAGAGATTATGACATATGCTCGAGCCCTGGATGTTGCACTTTGGTTTAAGATGTGAGTGCGAGAGAGACAGATAGAAAGGGAATTCCGTAAAGGAACCCGATCTGAGGGTTTAGACAGTCAGCGGCAGAGTAGCATCAGTAGACAGCAACAAGTATTCACTCCTCTTTTTATTATACCCCAAGATAGTGGCCAATCGTACACAGGCCCTGATTGTAGATCTACACAGAGTAATATTTTTTGGGCAATCTCCTCACATTTTATGGTGCAACTAGTACTAGCTCCTCCGGTATCTCAGACATGTAGGCGGCCACATTTAAGCGCTTGCCAATAAGGATCTAAAGCCTGTTACCGATATGGCCAGGTAGGCCATTTGAGAAAGGATTGCCCTGTACCATTTGACCGAATTATACTAGTGCGCTCCACATCAGTGCGAGTCCAACCTCAGTTCAGTAAGAATATAATTGGAGCAGAGCAAAGACCACTTGACCGAGGACAGACACGAAGTGGTAGAAGACAGCCTTTCACTAGTAGAGGTTAGGCACGAGTGTATGCATTAAAACCTCAGGATGCTCAGGCCTCTAGTACTGTGATGACATGTACTTTATTGATAAGTTTTTATCATGTTAAGGTATTATTTGATTCAAGTACTATCCATTCATTTGTTTCACTATATTTAGTTAACCGCATAGGTGGGGATATGAAGATTTTAGATTTGTTAATTATAGTAACTACCCCTATAGGAGACTCGATAGTGGCTACATAGGTTTTAAGAGCCTATCCTATTAACATTAATGGGTGTAGTGTTTCTCAAAGATTCATTTGCGGTTTAGGTATCATCAGTTTAAAATTTAAAAAGAAGATAATCTGAAAATAGTATTCTATACTAGTTATAGATTAATGCACCAGTAGTTTTTATAGATTTAATGAACATGGTGTTCAAACTTTTTCTAGATCAGTTTGTGATAGTAATCATTAATGATATAATCATGTATTCTTGAAGTAAGTAGAAGTATATTAGACACCTTCACAAGGTGTTGTAGATACTGAGAGAGCATAAATTGTATACCAAGTTATCGAAGGTGATATCTCTCGGTCATGTGGTATCGAAAGAGGGGATCAATGTGGATCCATAGAAAGTTAAGGATATATAGCGTTGGTATTAGCCAACCAGCATGACAAATATACAAAGTCTTTGAGGGTAGCTGGTTATTACAGATTATAAGAATCTTAAATATATCTTGAGTCAAAAAGAACCTAATTTGAGGCAGAGGAGATGGGATATTCATTTAGATAACAGACTAGGGTACGTTGATGGCACAAATTCAGAAAGGTCTGTTTTTATCGATGAAATTTGTGTAGCTTAAGAGGTGGATTCCAAGGTGCAATAGATAAAGAGCTGTATATGGCATAATATAGAGGCAAAATACTATGTTGATGGTTAAGGCCTTCTCAAAAGACAGATCAGGATAGTAGTGTTCTCAATTCAGGAATTAACACATTCATTGCTGAAGAAAACTCATATTTCGTCATATGCGATATATCGTGGGATCACCAAGGTGTATTATGATTTGAGGGCTTATGTATTAGATTTTAAAGGCAGTTGAGAGTTACACCTGCCATTAATTAAGTTTACATAAAATAACAGCTATTAGACGAATATTCAAATGACTCTATTTGAATGTTTATATGGTAGAAAGTGTAGATCTTCAGTGGGATGATTTAAAGTTAGTGAGCAACAAAACTGTTAGGACCTGATCTAGTTCAAAATTCAGTAGAAAAGGTTAAACTAATCAGAGAAAGGATGAAAATGGAATAAGATTGACAAAATTCTATACAAATCATTGGAAGCAGGACTTAGAGTTCTTTGTGGGAGATATATTGATCTATTACAAATTCTTGGGAAGGTGGGAAACAGAGTATATGAGTTGACACTTCTTCCGAGCACGAATAAAATCCACACCATATTTCGTGTTTCTATACTCCGAAAGTATATGCATAATGAGTAGCACATATTAGAGCTTTAGATGGTTGAGATCAAACATGACTTATTTTATTTAGGACTTATCTTATTTGGAGTAACCGGTGGCGATAACTGACAGAAAGGTCAAAAAACTTCGTCTTAGACAAATTCCTTCAATCAAGGTGATATGGCAGCATCATAAGGATCTGGAGGCTACTTGGGAATCTAAAAAGGTTATGCGGAGACAGTTTCCCCATTTATTTACTGATGAAAGCATGTTTTATGTACTTTATTAAATTTAATTGGAGGATGAATCATTTTAAGGGGGAGAGAATCTTCATGACCGCGTAATTAGACATAACGATAATACACAATACAAACTTATAAAATGTGGTATATATTTGTAATACTACAAGTTGTAAAATGATACATATATATATATATAGTATTGGTATGGCATATATGTATAATAGTTGAATTAATGCAAATATACATATATATATATATATATATAATATTTGTACCAAATTTATACAAATTATTTAAGCTTATGGTGATATATGTATATATATATATATAATGATTGTATCATACTTGTATATATATTATAATGTCCCTAGGCTATAAAAAAATCAAATTGCATTCGACCATTTTCATTTAGTTCACAATTGAAAGTGAAATTAGATTTAAGCAAACCGAAAGCCAAATTGAGAAAGAACCAAGAAGCTTGCTATTTTCGTACATATACATGTATGTAAACAAAGGTCATTTCACTTTTATTTGTTTTAATTAGTTACAATGAAAGTATCGTACATATGTTTATATACATGTAATACCTCAAATGCCTTAAATTCAATTTAGCAATCGGTTTTGTATTCATTTAACACATTTGACTTTACAAAATGGAAACACATGTTGCATTGGCTATCATACACGTATATATAAACATAAACCATGGCTTTAAATTATTCCTTCAGTTGGTTTATTTCCATTGTGCACATTTTCCTTAACCAAAACTGAATTTGAGAGAATGAAAACAAGGCCAAACCAAGAGAGTAAAGAAGCCAAACCGAAAGGGAAGAGAAACATGTTTGCATGCATGAGAGAAATTGGATGAATTGAAGTTGGATTATGGTCGAATTATTAAAGTTAGTAAGCAAACAGAAGTGAAGCATGTAATGGCGGCCGATTGGAGGCAAAAAATGGTGACCAAACCAATTTGTGAAGAAGAATGACCAAAAGGACTGAAGTAACTTAATGAGAGCTGAGTTGGAATGGAGAAGAATCAAATGTGAGAAGAGAGAAAGTAAGTAGGCCAAATTGAAGATAAAATGGAAGTAGAAAAGCTTGGCTAAATGAAAGCTGAATTGAGGAAGAGAATTACAATAATGGAGAAAGCCAAAACAAAAAAAGGAAGAGCCCATTATAGTAACTAAGGTAAGTTATGTTATGTTAAGTTGTAAATGAGTTGATTTTGAATTGCTAGTTAATGTTGTGTATAAAATTGAGTAGTTTTGTATAAATCGTTATGGTCGAAATGACAAAACATATATGAATTTAGTTTGGAACAGTGATGCTATGTGGGTTGTGGATGTTGTCGTGAAAATAAGATGCACGAAGTGATGCCGATAAGCTTGCAAAGTGTTGATGTGAGTGATGTTGTGTTGTCAAAAAATCAGAACACAAACTTGTGATGCCGGTAGGTCATAGTTGTGTTTTCAAGTGAGATATGTTTTGAGTTTATAAAATTGTTATATAGGGGTGTTATAAGATGTATTTAGGGTAGCACATATGAGCGGAGTGTCAAGTAAAGTGTCAAGCGAGTGAGAGAGCGAGCAAAACGCATGAGCGTCAATTGTAGTAATTTCTATGCAGGGTTTGGTAAAATGGGGATTCTGAGAGTTCTAGACCTCGAATTGACAAACTGTAAATGTTATAGAAACCAGACACATAGGGGCACAACATAATCGAAAATCAGGTCAAGATATTGAGCAAGGTAGTACAATTTATTGTTAGAACCGAGTTGTCCTGTCAACGGTTCAAAGCTGGCTATAATGAATAGGGTGGAGAAAAACGGTTATAATTTGAGCATTCGAACTCAGAATGTGAATCCGTAAGAAGCGGTAAAAACTAGACATGTAGTAGAATGTGTCTTGAGAAACTTAGAATGTGTCTTGAGAAACTTAGAATGAGATATGTTGCCGATGTAATGTACCACAAGTTTAAAGTTAGTCGATGCACAATTAGCGCTATACGGATGTTCGAAATGTGTATATTTGGTTTAGACTTGCAGGGGGCAGATTGCATGTATAACATAAATTTATTTATTCAATTATAATAAAGAATCTAAAAAATTATTTGTTGTAGATCGTCGAAGCGATCGCCCGTCAACCCCACGGTAGATCGAGTAAGCCGTAGCCTGATACTGGTGAGTGAGTGTTTGTTTGTATATATATGTATGTGTGCATTTGAAATAAGTAATGACACCATATATGTTGTACAACTAATTTAAACTATGTAAATTTATGTTGGGATTAATCTAGGATGATTGTGTTATATGAAGGTAATTGATTGTAAAGAAAAATAATAGCTTATGATGATTTGCTATTATCATGCATAGGGAATATATGCATGTGTGTATGCGAAACCAATACTAAAATTGTATATGAACTAAACTGATTGAAAAACTGTTCACATGTGCTTTAATATGTTTTATGAAAGTGGAGATTGTATGTTGGTAACATGGATTGTAAAGATGACAAATTGTGTTGATTTGTCCTTGATTGTACATAATATATTTGTTATGCTGTTTTGTGACATGAAACGAAGAATAGTGGATGCATTGATATTGTGAAGTGTACATGGTATTTTGGCGGTGAAAATGACAATTAAATTGTATGATTGAAATATTATTGTAAAGTAAAATAATAACTTGAAGTGAGTTGTTATCATCTATGCATAATTAACTTGATATGTTGTGATGTGATATGAACTGAGAAAGTATGAATGCATAGATATTGTAAGTGTGTGTGTATTGTGGTTGATGATTGGATATGACTTGGGGGACGGCGTAAAACGAAACGCCCCAAGGTAGTAATGATATATTATGACTGCATGTAATATCGTGAGCCAAAATATCAGAGTAAAGATACGGGGTCCTATAATCCCCTATCTCAAAGATGTATTCTAGAATGGCTGGGTTAACACGGGGCCGAGATACTAGAGTAACAATAAGAGCTTTAAGTGATTACCTATCTCAGAGATATATTCTGACTACTTATGATATCGGGGGTCAGGATATTAGAGTAAAGATACGAGGTCCTTGTGATCCTCTATCTCAGAGCTTTAGTGTCTTAGGAGATGGCAATGCGTAGCGCCTCAAGCCACTGGTAAACTTATTTGGTATTTAAGGGGATGACGATGCGTACACCCTTAAACACCAATATATTATGAATGATGTGTAATGAAATGCTATGTTTGATACATTGAAAAGTATTTATGTTCAAGTGTATAAAACTGTTACATGTGTATATATATTTTATATGAATATGAAAATGATGTTAAGAATCTGTAAATGGCAACAAGGTATAAATATATGTATTATAAGTGATGTTTGTATGTTTATCATCCACTTATTGAGTCTGTTGGACCCACCTCCCATACCTTCCAGTTTTGTAGGAAACTCTTTAATTTGGTGAGTAGATATAGCGGCCTGAAAATACGAGTTAGAAAAAAGCTCATCAGTAGCAGTCACCACTGTGTCGGGTCCATCTCACATAGAGATCAACAGTTGTATTTTATTTGTTACATAATATATGTTGTTATGTCTTGGGTTGCATGTATATATACTGACAGATGTATAGTCAGTGTTGTTTTGATATACAGAGAATCATATGAGATTGTATATGTATATATATATATATGTCAGCAGTGGCGATATGATGCCTTGATTTATGTAGACTTGATATGAGCCCGGTTGACATTATTTTTATAACAGGTTGTGTTAGGCTTAGGGTGATAGAAGGGACCTATCACTTGCCAGTAATACTCTTACATTTGAGATGTTACAGATTAGTTGTCTACAAACGTAAACAAATAGTAGAAAATAATCGGAAATAAGCACATATCATATCACAACACAATTCGAGACTATATCGATAAAATACGCAACAAACTTACAGACATACAAGTATCGGACAAGCAATCAGTGAATATACAAGTATTGAATAAATATGCATTATAACACATCGAGTAAATAAGATTGAACAATCAATACAAACAGCACATTTCATTAATCCAAGAGCAGAAGAGTACACAGCGCTCAAAGTGCTATGACCAAACCCTTGTGATGTACCTAGCCATCCCCCTGTTTTAAGACATTGCAAATGTTTTAGGAGGAGACATAACTTATGTCTCAGCTCTCACACCCTTAAAATTGTAAATAAACTAATAATTTTAAGTTATAATAGTGTCTCTCAACTTGCTATCATAAACTTATTAGTTAGCTCTAAATAAGCAAACGCGGGTTACTCTTACACTACACATATAACGTTTGATTCATGTCTTATCTTGACTAATGACTACAATTAAATAATTTTTTAAAACGTATAAAAAAGCTAAGCTAAAACGAAAGTCATCTAGTTGCCTACTTCTATGACAGCAAACAGTCCATGCGCCGCCTTGATAAATCAAACGGCCGAATGATTTTGATACTAAAAATACAAGTTCGACTACAGCCTTGCAACTAAGCCGCCGCACAAATAGTATATGATCTTTATAATTAAGAGCAAAAAATGATTTGATGTGAGAGGTCACTCCAGTCACGCATCCAGAATTTTTTTTTTTTTTTTAATATCATTTCATAAGTTTCAACTATACAAAACAATTTTATTTATAAAAAATAAAATATAAAGTACCCCTCTATTTAATAAAAGACATAAAATAGCATTGTTATTAAGAAATATAGTCTCTTTATATATATACAAGAACGACATATGAAATAGATATAAATAAAATAATACTCATCCAACAAAATAATTTCAAAAATAAATAAAAATTATTAATAAATTTCAAAAGTATAAGAAAATTAAATATAGATTATTTATATTTTACTAAGATAATAAAATATAAATTAATTTTAATAGATATAAATCTGTTAAAATAAACTAATTTAGAAATTTGATGCAAAATAATGGTTAAAAACTTTTATTTATAACAACACACACGTACATGCATGTATTTTAAGGTGGTTAGACATGAAAAATAAAGACTACATGTTGTTGCCGAGAATTAAAAAAAGAATAGTAATAAATAAATTCTTAAATTTTAATAAAATAATAAATAAAGACATATTTTAACAATTTTAACAAATTAATTTATAACTTAACTTTAGTAATTTTTAATTTTATATGAATGTTTGTTAAGGACCTATTTTATACAAATAACGAAATCATATCCTGATTTATTATTGCACCACATTATAGT
>JAXCLQ010064440.1:0-10914 GCA_035584115.1 Cedrela odorata | reverse complement strand
ACAGCTCAATAATTTAGCTTATATACAACTTATTGCCCTTTAATATTATCATCATCATCATCATCATCATCATCATCTTTGACCATACATAGCCATATAAACGTATAATCACAACCCATTTTTTGCATGTCAACTTTTCAGTTTCGTAACATAATACCCAAAACTTTTCTAACAACTTTTTAGTTTATTATTATTATTATTATTATTATCATCTTTGACCATACACAACCATATAAATGCACAATCACAACCCATTTTTCGCATGTTAACTTTTCAATTTTGCAACATAATACCCAAAACTTTTCTAACTTTTCAGTTTCGTAAAATAATACCCATTTTTCTCAAGTAGTGACAATTTATTTATATAAGTCATTTGACTTTGATATTTATATGAAAATCCCTGAAGAATTTAGATGTTTGAAGCATATAAATCAAGATATTGTATTTCATTCTAAATCAAACTACAATGGCTTTTATATGCATTGAAACAATCTGGAAGCATGTGATACAATTATTTGAGCGAATATTTGATAAAAGAATGATATATTAATAATATTATATACCCATGTGTGTTCATAAATAAATCATAATCTAAATTCATTATAGTAGTATATGTCAATAACATGAATATAATTAAAACTCTTAAAGATGTTTTAAAATCTATTGAATACTTGAAAAAGGAGTTTAAAATAAAAGATTTGAGGGAAATTAAATATTGTATCATCCTGCATACCGAGCATAAATCTAACGAAAATATTTATCTATCAATCTGGTTATATTGAAAAGATTTTAAAATGTTTCAATATGGATAAAACTCATCTTTTAAACACTCTTATGGTTATTCAGTCTCTTATTCTAAAATGAATCTATTTTGCCTTAAAGAAGATGACAAAGAAATATTTGGTCCAAAAATACTATATCTCAATGCAATTAGGGATTTATTATATATGGTACAATGTATTAGACTAGATATAGTTTTCTTTATGAACTTATTAACCAGATTCAATTCTGCATCTATTCGATGACAATAGAATGATGTTAAACATATTTTTCGTTATCTTCGTAGAATAATGAATTTTTTATTATTTTATTCTAATGAACCAATGCAAAATTCTAAAATAGTTGGTTATGTAGATGCTTGCAACAATGCACTTACAACATTTTGTTTGTTACATTAATGGAACGATAGATTTAGTTCGACACTTACAATAATGCATCAATCTCATGGAGATCCATGAAGTAAATTTTTGTTGTTATCTCTTAATTTTTTGAGATTCTTGCACTATATGAAATAAGGAATATATACTGTTACAATTTATTATCCATAATATTCAGAGTATGTTCAACATATATTCTATTACAGATATTCCAACAACAATATATAAAAGGCAATATCGATTGTATTTCTCAAGTTAGAGATTATTATATTAAGAAAAACTGAACCAAACATATATCACCAAAGTTCTTTACCAAAAGATTAATGTTAAGCAAATACATTCCTTTGATAATTTTGTTGATCTCTTCACTAAAAATTTACCTATATTAAGAAGTTGGTCATAACATTGACATGTTTGAATTTCTCATATTGAAAAATTGATATTTGTTATTTTGAGGTAGAGAATTTTATCACAGCCAGCAGATTTATTTAAAAAGAAAAACTATCATAGTTTTTCTTGACAAATATATATTACATTCTTTTTTCTTTCGATTAAGTTTTATCCCATAAAATTTTTAATGGTAAGATTTTTAATGAGACAATATTAAACACGTTCTACAATTTGTTCTACAATTTTTAAAAGTGCGTAATCCAAAAAAAAGTGTAATAAAATGGATCAGCGCCTTTCATTATTTAATTATTATTACTTTTAATTTACAGCAATCTCACATCAGGAAAGTACGTAAAACCCTCCCCAAATTCCGCCAATGAATACATATATTGAAGAAGACTCGTTCCTCTTTGATTGTATCCTTGTACCTTTTTTTATTTATGCTTTAACTTGGTATTTACAACAAAATCAATTAAATTATGTACATTTAAATTCTTAAATTTTTACATCTCACATTCAATTAAATTTTAACTTTTTGTTTTTAATTTTTCAATAATTTTTTCAAGTTTTGAAAATAAAATAGTTTGTTGACATCCAATTGTAGATGAAAAATTTTTATACTTCTCTAATTTATAGTTAGCTCTCAAATGATCAATTAATTTTAAAAAATAAATTATATTAACACTTGTCTTAAGAACATAAATATAAATTAAAAAATAAATCTCAATAATCTTCCAATCTGTTAATCAAAATCATAACGGGAAAGATTTTTTTTTCTAATAACATTCTTTTGAAATTAAAAATTAGAAGAATCCCTCGGAATATTAAAGACACTCTCCAATAGACTAAAATATATAAACGTGTATGTATTTTTAATTTTTTTTTCAATAATTTTTAGAAAAACTTATTAAAATACTTGGTGTAAACAGTAAATCAGTCTAAATGTTATTTTAATTAATATATAATTATGTGATAATTTAAAAATCAAAATTATTCATAATACTAATTAAATTTGATAAACACCTATAAAATAAATAACAAACACACAAATAAGTATTTATATATAGTATTTATGAAGTAGTAATTAGCATTATTAAACTGCCCTAAATTTTAATGCCGATAGAAATACTAAATTTCTTCTCTTTTAAATTTAAACTCTCATATTAAAATTTTAAAGTTTGCACATTAGGATAACTTCTTAAACCGCTTTTCCGAAACAAAAATGATTTGCTTATTCAGCTGTGTAAATGCAGGAGCTTTAAATGGGCTGATTGTAATATGATACTGGGCATAGCCTTCAGATGACACGACTCACGCTTTTCAAAAAGTTTGCTGTAGAGATATAATTCAAAACTATTTGGGTTAATTTTAATTCATCCTCTTTAGTACTTATTTATTTATTGCGACAAACTTAAAATCACCCTCACACTTTTTAGTAATTAGCACAACCCCACCCATTGTGTCATTCCTGCCGTTTAACATAACCTATGACTACAGTTAAACAACAAAATAATGTTGGTTATTTAAAAGAAAAAAAATAATCCAATTCATCCCTAACAATCATTACGGATTGCCTCTGCACTCTTCCGCATCTTCTAATGGAATATATGATATGTAAACGCAGCACTTCCATAAAAAGCGGGAGGAAAAAAGAATAAATTTCATTTCGACTACCTGATTTTCCTTTACAAAGGTACAAAAAAATTAGTACTAATCCATACAGTTTCCTCTAACAAGCAAAATAGCAATCAACTTGTACAACAACGAGCCAACTAAACCATTAACCAGCCACCTGCAATGATCAAACGCTCTTAGAATTATCAAACCACCCACATCTAATCAAAGCAGCGAGCCATATTGTTTCAGCTTCCAAACTTGAGAATCAGTGAGGTTGCATTAGCAATAAAACAAGCAGATGCAACCACACGACACCTACTCTCTATATTTACCAAAGCTTTATCACCTTTATATTCCACTGAAGTGCCCAGAAATGCCGACTTGTCCTCTTCCAGGAGCCTATTATCTCCGTTGTTAATAAAAAGCTGACCACCATATGGCTTTAGCATAAATTACAAATTTTGGAAGACATTTATGGTCCTAATTATGTGTCACTCGAGTGAAAATAGTTTGGCAACTCCCAGGTGATCTGCAAGCTGCCTAACGCCAGATTGCACAACTTCAGACTTTGGAGAGACAGAACTGGGAAGTTGGGGCAGGCAAACAGGCAGATACTGCTCATTGTCTTCAGGAGGGCAGAAGAGAAAAAGCACACATCGACACAAAATAAATCTGGAGATAAGGCACAACATATTATATAAGAATGTATTTCCTGAAATAGCTAAAATATCGGCATTATCACATTATATAAGAATACTGCAATAGCTAAAATATAAAGCAAGAATCAAAATCAAATACTACCATCATGTTTAGACAAAAACCCTTAGCATTTTGTTCATGCAAAATTTTTCCCATATGTCAATCACAGAGGCTTTGTAGGGTTAATTATGGTCCCAGGTCCCAATGTGAATCCACATGATATATGAGTAACCAATAATTTACCTAACCAAGAATTGCCACTCTGTTTAGAGTGAAAAGACGTATACCTAAGAATAAGCCGCCTTAGAAATGGATCAGATAGAACTTGTGCCCAGACCAGATCCAAGCTAGTTGACGTACAGAGAATGACTTCCCACTCAGAGAACGAAGTGGAGAGTATGTTCTCAGCATCATTGTAAACATCCTAAAAGCAGAACATCAGAAGCAGATAGGAACAACTGTAATAAAATGAACTGTTAGGAGGTTCAAAAGGTTTCGCAAATGACTTACAGCATTATCATCTGAAGAGGATAGGCCAACCATTTGACAGAAAGCTTGTAGAGGAGCAGTCAAGAAAAAGGTAAACTGACTTCCATACTGTGTTGTATCAGTACTTGATGGATCCTTGAAAGCTGGTCTCAAAGGTGAAATCAGCAGGGCAGCAGTCTCTCCCCTTTCTGCACCGTGTAAGACCTGGAAATCATTCAAAAACCACATGCAAGGAACTCTAAAGATTAACTACAATCCCCAAAGGCAAAGATGAAATAAAAAACAGAGAAAATATAACATAAAAGATTCTGTGTTTGGCCAAAACCTTGAGTACAGTTGAAAACAAAAACTAGCGGAAAATTGTCTTAAAATATTCCCTTACCAGATATGTCGGCATGCAAATGTGAACTTATTGGTGGTACAGGATCACATTTGAAAACAGCTTAATTAGCAAGAATATTTGCATATTTCCAAAAGCAAGAGAACCTACAGACACCTACAGGTGAGGCTCCTTACAGCTAAAGGTCATCAATGATCAGTAATAAGACCTTATGTCACAACCTGCCTAAATATACACGTTTCCAAAAAACATCTGCATATTGTTATAAAACATATAATGAAAGAAAATTCATTTGTTTTCGAAACCTCCATCTCTTAACTGATTTATATTAAAACTTTTTTTAGGTTAAAGGGAGACCTCCACAATCCAACCCCACTTTGAACACAAGGCCTTAGGTTAAACCCCTGACATAATGCAACCATCTACGAGGAACAAAATTAAGGTACTTCTTGAGTTATTTGGCCACCAATGTGCTTTGAACCCAATAAGTGAAAACTCTGATCTTCGAACATAAGGATAAAATAGTTATTTAATAACACTCATTTTCACACATACATTTATTAATTTGAGTTTATTAAGCATATTTAATAAACAAATATGTGATTTGAATAGGGATTCCATTATTTGATATAACAATTGAAATGTGACGTGAAAATATGAATTAGAATAATTCGGTCATGAGATTTCATTGCTAGAAATTAAGAAAATAGTTTTAGTTAGTTAAACTTAGTGCAACGCATTAAAGTAAGAAATTTAGTCACGTTTTTCATGAGAATTGCATTTAGTGCAATTACATTGATTATTTAAATAGGAAAATTCATAAGTTATGCATGGGTGGTATTAGGTTATGATGATTCGAGAAAAGAACCGAGTAAGCATGAGAATTGTTAGTGAGAGTGGTTACCCTCTCTTTACTGTGAGTAAATTTATATACATAAATAGTAAATATATGCGTATAATATTTATATGTATGCTTGTGTGTTAAAAACAAGCTGCTTTCTGATTTAAAATAAAATTTGAACTGAATCTGTTCATAAATACTTTGCATGATATTGGGATGTTTTACCTAATTGGTCTGCTAATTGAAAATGATAGAATATACATACTGAAATGGCCGGGGAGGCCGAATTTGATTTATATATTTTTATGATCATTGTTTGGAAACGATATGGCCGGGAAAGCCAAGTTTAATTTAAATGCATTGAAAACCTTGATTGTAAATGATTTGCTTTTAAGCATGTATATTAATGAGGCCGTTAAGGCTAGTTATTGATATCTAGCCAGTGAACCAGGTTATTTACTGTATATACAGAGCTGTAACTTGTGGACGGACCTATGAAAGACCGCATAGATTACTAGTCCAGCAGTGGGACTGTATAAGGAAAGATAAATCATGTTAAGTCCACTGTGAGCCGGTGCGCGAATGTGTGGTTGTATAGAAACTATGGAAAGTCATGACGGCTTTATAAAAATCTCATAGACTTAACGGATATGTCGAAGACAATTACTTTATCATCAAGTGACTACTCGGGACCAACATTAGTAAGACGAGCGTTGTTTTCTAATTGCATGTTTTGCAAGAAATAAATAGTTTATAAAAAATGATAAACAGTTTTCAGTTTTATGAACACTCATTGCATATGGTTTTATGCATGAAAATGTTCATAGATAGTTTTCGACGTTATCTCGGCCAAAGTAACGATCGGGAAAGTATGGCCAGCCCAATTTGGTTGTTTAAAATTAAATGTAGACCTAAATTCTGACTCACAGACATTTATTGTACATGGAGTATGTATATATATGTGTATTTTCAAGCATGATATTAATGGAAAATCCTAATATCAAGATTTTAGAATGCGTGTGCATGTATATATATATATATATGTATATACTTTATTTACTCACTAAGTATAGTAGTATACTCATCCCTCACAATTACAAATTTTAGGTTAAGAGCATTAGTACTCGCAGAGTATGAGGTAGCAATAAAGAGCTTACAACACTACAGATAAATTACTTACTTGACTCACATGTGTAAATGTCTCACTGGATAATTTTAAATGGATTCTTGTAATACTTTTGTAAATTAAAAGAAGATATAAATGTTTATATTTTGTTCAACCCTATTGTAAAATGATTTTCATAATATTATTTTTATTAAATGAAATTTATTATGGATAAATTGATCATAGAGATTAATTTTTTGATAGTGATCCCATGGATGAAATCTATTATGTATGAACTGTTTTTAAGATAAAATGTGTTGATAGGAAAGTCTTACAAGCTCTTTTGATACAGTCCGAGTATAGAGGATGTATCATGAGGGTCTATGACGATTGTCATGGGTGGACCCCAGATTCGGGACATGACAATAAGTCTGTGTTTACAACATGTCTCATGTTCTCCCTTTACCATGGGCCACCTCTTCACGTTGGTCCTAGTAAATTAAGATATTTTTATCTGTAGAGATGATCTCATTTTTAGTTGAAACCAAATGTCTTTATAAAAACATTTTACTGCTAGTTTGAAAATTCAAAAGCATAAAATGAGCAGCAACCCATATTGTAACTCCTTTGTCATTCTTTATCCTTGAACCTCTCTATAAAATGATGAAAGTCCCTAAAATCATGATTTGAAAGAGAATCATGACCTGATATAAGAAAATGGGAAGTAAAATCCTACTCAAAACCTCTTATCTTCTTTAGAAATTGTAGAATTTCATACCATCTTCTCCTGGGCTAATCTTGAAAGAAGTTCAAGGTTTTACTCCAAAAAAAGAGAGAGAACAAGGAAAAAGATTTACTATGATCTAATGACCAAGTTCATTTAGCTTTTACTGCTAGTTTATAGTTGTTCCCGTTGCTTTTTCACAAGTTTTCTCTTCATTCTCATTCCTTCTTACATTTCATAATTTGCTCTCTTTTTGTACGAACAAAGATTCTAAAGGTTTGATCATAAAAAAAGGATTATGAATTAAGTTAATATAAAAATTATGTGTTCTACATTAATCCTTGTGCATGTTGGCTAGTATGTGACACACAAGGCCTCCCTGATCAATTACAATGCATGGTAAAGGCAATCAAGAACTATTTTTGTTGTACTTAGGTAGCATATAATCATTTCTTTATGTATTGGATCATCTATCATTTTCAACCCTCCAAACAGCGTTAAAGTGACTTCCAGAGCAAGCTATTTCATGAACATGGGACAAATTTACAAATTGTTTGGACATAACATTTAAGGGAAATGTTTATAGTCAGCAGCAGCTGCATTTGCACATAAGCATCTACCTCAGCTGTTGCAAATCCTTAGCTGAATGGGAGAGTGAGAGAGAGAGAGAGAGAGAGAGATTCGTAGGGGAGGAGTGATTCATGCAGTTGTGCAATATTATTTTGCAGATCTTATGATGACAGAACACCTCATATTGGAAAATATTTGCACCGGATATCACCAAGGAACTAAACGAATTCCTCCAAATATGGTATCTTGTAAGTGATTATATGTGATGTGCTTCCTCAGTAAACAAAAGTCCTAGGGCCATTTGAACTCATAGTACATTTTTCTCATCTGTGTCCGTATGGGGTTCTAGCATTTAAAATTGATGTTCTATAAACAACTGAAACACACCCTCCAATATGTGACAACTGCTGAATTATATGACCGTAAAATCAGCTGCATAAGCTCTATATAGCTATAGATAGAATCAAAATTATCTGGAAAGCCATGCACAAGTTATGACAAACCTGCCTTGAATGCATGGCTGTTGTCACTATCAATTATCAAGAATAAAGGTCTCCGGGTAAAAGGAAGTAAGTCACCAGGGTAGAGGTTATTTGTCCCTGAAAATCCAATAGGAGCTTATATAAGAATAGAAGAAAAACTAAAAAAATCCTTCAACTGTGTAGAACAGAAGAAAGTAAAGAATAGAACTATTCAAAACCCTCACAAATAAGTTAATTGTGGGTGCCTACCACTGCTTCCTCGAGGACCAAACCACAGATAATTTTCATAGTAGTCACTTGACTCTATCTTGCCATTAACATGATATTCAGGTATAGAGCTATTCTGTTTCTGGGAGATCCAAGAAATAATTTTGTCATTTGAAGATTTCCTCGATCCTCCAGAATTTTCCAACCGAGAAATGTTACTAAGACTAGCCCTTCCTGCAGCATTGATAACTGAGGTCAGTAGGACAAAAAGAGGGAGGGGGTGGGGGGTGAAAAAAAAGAAAGAAGCATATGACTCATATGAACTTTTAACTGGAAATATGGAAGCAATTAAACCTGAGGCTGATAGATATATTAGCATAATGCTCTCTGGAGGGAGCTCCTCACAGATTGCTGCAATAACCTGTCAATGCATCATTTTTCAAATATCAACCTTGATAATTACATGTCCATGGCAAAGACTATGAAAAATGTAAATATGGAAGTAAGTGGACACATCTTAAATAGAAAAACTAGTGACTGATCTTCAATAAGTCATCTTTATGCCATTGAGAAAGGGCTTTGCTGACTTAAGTTGAGCAGCACATTTTCTTGTGTAGATATATGGAGGACCTCGTCACAATTTAAAGCATCAGCTTTTTGCAAGAAAAGATAACAATAATCCCATAGAAAGTTAACACTCACACACATACATACAAAATATACGAAGACAAATGGTGTGTAAAGGCAAGCTATTACAATGCTTACACTCCTACAGGATCCATATGCATGACATACAGGAAGAGTCAAGCATATTTTCCCTAGAGAAAATATATATCGCTATGTTGTATAGTTACTGGAAGAGCTTGTAGATGCAAGCAGATAAACCACCAAAAACTATTGCAATCAGATGCAAATGTAAGCCAACTAGTTTAAATAACAGACCACAGTAACTGCATTAAATTCAATAATGTAATGGCTTTAAAACTCACCGCTATCAAATGTGTCACAGATGGACGATAGAGAACAGCCTTTCTAGGATTTGGAGATAAAGTTGGATCTGTCATATCCGCCACGAAGTTCATATCTATCAATCCAGATGCTCCAGAATGATCAATTGAAGCACCAGAATGATCATTCGGTAGAAAAGGGCGCTTTTGGTAGAAAGATCCACTTGGCTCCCATTCCAAACATTGCAACATTCTATAAGTGTCCAAAGTAAGTTCAGCAAATTTAACCTGAAAATGAAACCACACACACGTTTAGATTTCTACTTAAAGGGAATATTACCAATATTAATTGCCAAACATTCTGAAATTATGATAGGTAAAAATCTAGGTGGAAAATACCTCATTTCGGTGATAGCTTGTCAAGATTGCATCATTAAATTTTAAAACCTTCTTTGCATGGAAACGAGCTACATATGGAAGGGAATCTGGACAAGAATCAAACATAGCACAATACCGCAATGGCCTGATGTTTGTGAAAGCTGCATCGGCTTTTGTAAAGCGGACAATTTCTTGCACCACTAACTTCCATTCTTTGAAGTTTGTTTCCTACAAAGAAACAAGCCAAATATCCTTGGTCATATCTCAGCAAACACTAGAACTTAATGAAAAAGAAAAGAAAGAATGCAAATATATCCATCCTCAATTTTTATAATGAAATGTTGATTAATTTCCACCTAAAATGCTTCATTTGCCTAAGTTATGGGAAAGTCATGAAGTCTAAAAAGCAATAAGTTCTGGTTCTATACTGTCGTACCCTTATGATTACACTTATTAGCAAAACATGGAAGTAACATCTAAAACCTCACCTCACAAAAATCAAATCTCAATTCCTATCTACCAAATAATCAGGAAAAATATAACAATCAAAGGGAATGAAATCAAATGAACCAATTAAGGCTTCGTTTGGGATTATGTTGATTATCTTGTGCTTTGAAGTAAAGCTAAAGCAGTCATTTTTCCCCTAATATTTAAAATTTAGTGTTTCTACCTCACAGCAGCTATGACTTAAAAGTCACAACACCTCAATACCAAATGAAGCCTAAATCAACATCCATGGTACAGTCTTCTGGACTTGCTCTGTTATATGTTCTCTTGATGTTGGTTTTCTGTGGCACATTAAGAGAACATTAAAAATCAGAAATTGCCATCGGAGCATCAAATTCCAATAAGCCTTTGGTCTCTCAGGTTGACATGCCACTTAGATCAAAAAAACTGTCACTGTACTCTCTCTCTCTCTCTCTCTCTCTCTCTCTCTCTCTCTCTCTCTCTCTCTCTCTCTCTCTCTC